>JAREIS010004583.1:0-10687 GCA_030060385.1 Muscicapa striata striata | reverse complement strand
CTGGCTCTGGAGCTCTGTCCCTTGAATGCAGCCATGGGTTTGTTGCCAGCCCCTGTGCAGGCTGTTCAAACAGGAGGCTGGGTTAAACCCTTCCCCTGTCCTCAATTCTAAATCCTCCTGTGCCACTGAACAAGTTTCATTCTGTAATCACTGAGCACTGCTCATCCATGTAGAGGCTCTTTTGGTTATCAAAGCTTTAACTTGGTGCCAGACTTGAACAACAGGAGATCCTCCTGCCATCAGTTTTTGGGCCTCAGGTCCCATTAAAGCTGTGGCTGCACAATTCTGCAGAGAGTGAGGCCACTCTGGCCACTGAGTTAAACATTTTAGCAGAAGAATTCCTGTGGCATCACCCTGTTTAACATCCAAATCTTAAAAAACGAGGTTCACTTTCCTGGTAAATATTTAAAATTTTAATAAAAGGCAATAAGAGACAAACAGTAAAGCAGAGTGTTGTAACAGTAGGGTGCTTTGTCTTCAGCCAAGAACACAACCTAACTCAGAAAACACTTCCTTAAATGCATCAACCTGTTGCATATTCATGGTTCTTCATGCATTATTTTAAATCTTTCCTCCTCAACCTGTAAATCAGCTTTTATTCTTTCTCTGGGGGTCTGGTGTCCCATAATCCAAGGATGTGAAGGATTTCCTGATTATCATTTCTACCATTCTCTGAGTTAGTTACATGAACAAAAGCTTTTTACATCACCGTGTTGTATTCCAAGAAAAATATATTTATCTCCCCACTATTTTAAGTTTTGTTAATAGCAAAACTAAAAGAAATATATTAATATAGCAAAGTTTTCTGACATTATACATATAGCATTTATTTTAATATTTACTAAAACAAATATTATAGAATGTACAATAACACACATACAATTCAAATTCCTTTTCTGAGTCATAGCTAGGGCACCAATTATTTTGGTTTTATTTAATTTTCTGAAGTTTTGCAATTTCTCGCCTCCGTACCTCAATATTGAGGCTGTCTGGGTTTAAAAAGTCATACAATGTTCTGGCTAGAACAGAGAATCCTCAATTCAGGTCCTGTAATTCCCTGTTAATCCTCAGAATTGTCCCAGCTCCAGTTTAGTGCTGGGTAATGTTACTTGTGAGATTCCCTGGTCCTTCTCTGGGTCAATACACCACAAAACTCAGTGAAAATATGTCCCAAATATGTAACCTTTTTCTCCAGTATTTGCACTTTTTTTTTTTCAAATACTCCAAGATGCTTTTTAGCCTGAACATTCAGCCATTTCACAGAGGCTTCTTCTGCCACTTCTTGTCCTCCTGATCGGAGCAAGTCATCCACATCCTGCATTAACCCAATCCCTGGGGTGGGGTAAATTCTTGTGATATTTTCTGCAAGGCTTGCCCCAATAAGGCTGGTGCTTCCGTGCATCCCTGCAGAAGGACCGTCCATGTCTTTACCATTTTCCCTTCTGCCTCTTGTTCCCACTCCAAGGCAAAATACAGTTTAGCATCCTGTGTGAGTGGGCATCCCCAGAAAGCATCTTTGACATCAAGTGCTGAATGGTGTCAGTGTGAGGAGGGAACCTGGTTCAAGATGCTCTAAGGATCTGGGGCCCCCTGGGTTCTGGGTCCCCCTTGGGCCCTGGGGTTCATCCCTCAGGGGCTGTAGAAACTCTGCCATGGCCTTTGCCTTCACCTTTGCCTTTTCCTCATTCCTTCTTGCTTTTGCCTCTGCGCCTGCTCCTGCCGCTCCCAGCACTGACAAACCCCCTGGAATCCTGACCTCCTTGTTTGCCTCTCCTGGGTACCCGGAATACAGAGGATACATTTTCTGAAACTGATGGTTTCTCCCCTTACTTCCTTTTATATCGATCCCTGCCCTTAAATCCAGGCACATTCATGTTACTCTCTTCTTATTTTCTCAAAAATTATCTTTGTTAACTTAAATTATCATTTGCTCAGTCTCGTTTCTGGTTCCTCTTTGATTTTGGGATTATTCTCAGTGCCCTCACTCCCTGTCCTTTTGTAGCCGTTTCTGGATCAGGCCTGGCTGCCACCTGCATCCCCTTGCTCACCTGCTGAATGAGCTGCACTCAGCAAGGTGTCGAGCATGGGAAAAAGATGAGAGTTGCTGCAGCACATCAGAGGAGGAACAGCATTCGTTTAACCCATGGTCTGCCAGGGAGCCATGAAAATGCATCCCATTCCCATCCTCTGTACATTTGGACTGGAATATGAGCAAATTTCTTCTTTCCTTTGTTATCTGTTTCACCACTTTTCAGTTATCTACTGGCAAACAGCAGTTTGAGTCATTTAATTTTCCACAAACTTCTCCTCCTTGTGTTAATAGATAAGCTGATTCCATCCCATGTTGAAATGTCTTGTTCTCCATTTCTGTGGATTGCTTGGCAGGAAGGTCAGGAGCTGGTGCTGTCAAGTTGATTATTATTTCAATGACTGATAATACATTCTTTAGTACATAAAAATAATAATACATTTATAAAATACATTAATAATAATAACAATAATAATAGTATCATTAATATTAATCATAGTAGTAATAATTATAATACAATGTAATTTTTGACCTAATTATGCCAGTCAAATTATGGGTGAATTTCCTGTCTCCTGATATGCATTTCTTAGGGTTCCCAGGGACTGGTCCATGGTGCTGTAGGATTTGTTGTGGTGTCTGTTCATCTTTTCCCCATTTTTGGGAGCTCCTTCCAGCCAGAGCTGCATCAATTGACCACTTTTCTCTAATTAAATCATCAAATACTTGGATTCCCAACTGGTTTCTCTGGACTAGCAAAAACACTCCAGTGCTCTAATACACGCTGTATAACCCTGACAGTGACAACACATGTTGGAGTGGGGAGAGGGATGATTCCCCCCCCTTTTTTTTAGTAAAGTTTTCACAACATTCTCCATTTGCTGTTTCCCTTTGCAGCTTAACCAATTTCTGTTGCAGTCAGATATCCTCACTATGGGCTCTGCCTTTAGCTGTGCAAATTCCATCTGTGCAAGCAGGCAGAGCTTGGGGTGAGGGCCAGAGGGAATCAGCCCAATTCCTCCCCCAGGCATTTGTCCACACTTTGCCCCAGCAGGGTTAATTTGCATTTCTAAAGCTCCTCTCCTGGCTGTCTGGAATCCCTGCTTCTCTTCCAGAGCAGCCATTGGATGACTTATATATGGCCCCCCACAATCTGCTTTTTTTTTCTTATTAACAATATTCTATGAACATTTTATCTGTTGGAGTGTCACCTTTAAAGCTCTTCCAGTTTTGCAAAGTTCATCCTGAAGGTGACACATTGAAAACCCCATATTGAAATTTTGCTATCACTTAGAGTTGCCCAAGTATATACACAAAAAATTCCAATGCAAATGGTCAAACACTGCACCTGGGAATAAAAGGTGGGATTGTGAGGGGGGCGGAGGAATAGTAGGAGGAAGAGGAATGTGAGGAAGAGCAGGGACACGGGAGGAGGAGGAGCAGAAACAGGAAGGAGCACAAGGTTCCACCCCTCCCTGTATCTGCAGCCTCTCCCCAGCCCCAGGAGCGTTGTCCCCATCACATGCAGCAGGTGACCGGAGAGAGGGATCCATGATTTTCACAGGGGTGAATCTTGGTGTTTCTGAGCTTTTTTGGGCTAAATGTTAATGCTTTGGTTTTTTATGGGGCTGAATCTTTCTATTTTTGAGGGGGTTTTGGCCAAATCTTGCTGTTTGGTGGGTTTTTCATCTGTGTTATGATGTTTGGAGGACTTTGGGGCTGAATCTTGATGTTTTGGTTGTTCTTATACAAACAGTGTCCTCCTGAGTTGCGCTTGGGCAAGGAGGAACCCCCAGCCCAAGGCCCTCTCCTCTTGTTTTTCTTCCCAAATCAAGATTTTTCATTCCCTAGGCATTGACAGATGGAGCAGGAGGAAAAGCCCCAGAGATCCCTCAGGAGGAGGGGCTGCAAACCCAGCCCAGGGAGCTGCGAGGAGGAAAGACCCTCCCTGAGCCAGGAAGGCGGCCGGAGATGCAGGCAGAGCTCAGAGCTGGTGGAGAAGCCTCATGGAGGGGAGAAGCCCCACAAGTGCTTGGAATGTGGGAAGGGTTTCAGCTACAGCTCCAAGCTGATCCGGCACCAGAGGATCCACACTGGGGAACGGCCCTATGAGTGTGGAGAATGTGAGAAGAGCTTCAGACAGAAGGGCCACCTAAATCAACACCAGATGATCTACACTGGGCAAAAGCCCTACGAGTGTGGGAAATGTGCGAAGAGATTCAGAGACAGCCATGTCCTATTGCAGCACCAGGTGATCCACACACGGGAACGGCCCTACACCTGCTTAGAATGTGGGAAGAGCTTTGGGGTCAGCTCAAACCTGAGAAGACACCAGCGCATCCACACTGGGGAGAGGCCCTACAGGTGTCCCGTGTGTGATAAGAGTTTTCAGACCAGCTCCCATCGCCTCAAACATGAGCGGATTCACACAGAGCAGAGGCCCTTCCGCTGCCCCGACTGCGGGAAGGGATTCAAGTACAACTCCACCCTCACTGCCCACCGGCGCATCCACACTGGGGAGAGGCTCTACGAGTGTCCTGAGTGTGGGAAGAGCTTCTCACACAGCTCAACGTTGACCCAACACCAACGGAGCCACCACTAAGGGAAGCCCTGTGAGTGCCCCGAGTGTGGGAAGAGCTTTGTGCTCTGCATTAATATTAAAGTAAACAAATGTTAAAATTGCTGTAATCCCCTAAGTTTAAATAATAAAAAAGCCACAGCTGTTTCTCCCCGAAAAAATAAAAAGAAAAAAACCCTGTGTTCTCATATGTTTCTCTTCAAACTGATATAATCCATAAAGCGTGCCTCATAATTTAATATGGTGCTCAGTAAAAGTTATGAGGAAAACTCTTAGTTTGTGAAAAGTGTTTTTAGATAGTAATCACATTTCCATTTTCCCAGGCAGCTAATCACTGTAATATCAAAACCAAAAGAAAACTTGCTTGGAAAGATATCCTCATAGACTGAAAAAAGTCTCTTTCAAGTAAATTAGTAAAAAACTGTTTTAAAGATGGTAAACTGAGTTGTTTTTTGTACGTTTTTCGTATTAAAAAAAGTAATGTAAGTTTTATTCTACCTTTTTTTTCTTATAGTTTCTAGGAGTAAAATTTCTCTTTATACCATTTAAAGTTATACCTGGTTTTTGTCTTCCTCCTATATCTCACAACAAAAAAAAATTAAAATTCATAAACCAAAACCACTACATCCAATCTCAGTGATTCCAGGATTTTAATTTCCTGTTGCCCAAGAGTGTCTTGCACAGCCAAATGCTGATGAACTGGGGCAAAGACCAAGATTTTGGAGACAGTGAGGTGGAAACCCCTCCAAAAAAGGTTCTTCCCTCCCTCCTAACCACATGGATCCTCAGTTTGCACAGACAGGTGTTGCAGTGTGCTTCTTCCTAATACTATGTTCTGTTATTGCCCAAGTTAATGGTTTAGGCGGGCAGGGACGGCGGGCTGGGGCTCAGCGATGAACCTGACGGCCGCCCGTCGCAGGCGCTGCTGCGGCTCTGCAGGCACGGCAGGGCCCAGCGCAGGGGCTCGGCCGCTCGGCTCTCGCCCTGCGGCAGCTGCGGAGAGCGCCAGCAGGGAAGGCTCGGCGCGGGCTCTGCCCCTCGGCCGGACCAGAGCCCGGGGCTCGGGACCCGCGTCCCTGTGCCAAGGCCAGGGCGAGGCTGAGCCCGCGAGGCGCCAGGGCAGGAGGCAGCCGAGCCCCTGCCAGGGATGCAGCAGCACGGCACAAAACCTCACCTTCGCCACGCGCCTGTTCTCATCGTGCCAGTGCAAGAAGAGTGGGAGCAGGCTCTGGCTCACGGTTCTCGTGAGAGCCTTTTTCCCCTCTTCCACTACCAGCTCCATCACCTGCAGAAGAGCTGGATGGAGAGCAGCTGCACATGGCTGTTGTCCTGGAGGAAAGGAGAAGAGCTTAGCATGGACTAGTCCAGGCCCAGCGGGGCAAAGGCCCAAAACTGCCCAGGGCACAGAGTTTCTGGGCAGTGTCCAGTGCCCTTGGGCACAGAGCCTTATGTTCTCAAAGTGTGGCAGGAGTGGCTCAGCCAGCTTCGGGGTGGTGGCGCTGGGTATCTTGAGGTCTTTCTCCTGGAGCGTATGGGCGAGCACAGAGAGGGTCATCCCGACCATCTCTCCATCTGGATCAGCCAGCTGCTCCACCAGGTGTTGGTACAGGCCGCGTATTCCTCCGCTCTGTGTGCAGCACAAGGCTGTGCTGTGAAGCCCTGGAGGGCTGCAGCACCAACAGGGCCCTGGCCCTGCAACCCCACCCGGCTGCCTCAGGGCCAAGAGGCCAGAGGCCTGTGCCGAGGCACTGGGGCAGCTGAAGCAGGAGGCAGGAGAGCTGGGAGCAGCTGCCTCAGCTGCCAAATCCCAGGCAAGCCCAAGGGTCTGCATTGCCCAGCCCCACGCTGCCAGCTCAGCTTCAGCCACTGCCCCCTTCTCACCAGCGAGGGCTCCTTGCTGAGCACCACGAGGCCTCTGAGCTCCAGGCACAGCCTGTCCCTGCTCTCGCTCAGCAGCTGCCTGGACATGACCCACAGGGCGCTGTGCCCGTGTTTGCTCAATCCAGACACTGCAGGGCCTGAAAGGCACAGGGCAGTGACAGGGACCCGGCCGGCAGGAGCGCGGAACCGCCCGGGGCCGGGCCCAGCAGCAGCACCGGGCGCGCACCGTGCCGGGCGGCTGCGGCTCCCAGAGGGCAGAGAGCTGGGAGGCAGCTCAGCCAGGCAGCGCTGGCCCTCAGGCTCAGCTCCACCAGGAACGCCAGGGCCGGCAGATCCCAGCACGGCTGCCCCCGATGAGCAGCTGAGCAGGTGCGTGGCGATGCCGGAACACAAGGGGCTCGAGCCACGGCGCATCTCCCTGGCAGGGGAGAAAGGCACCAAGGCCCTGAGCCGGGCGGGCAAACCTCTGCCAGGACTGACTCACAGAGGTGTGATCTGTGCCCAGCACCCTGCCAGGGGACGTGGGCCCTTGGGGAGGCGGCTGCTCCTGGGCACCCTCCTCTCCCAGCCTTTTCCAGTCTGCTCGGCCATCCCTCGGTGCCAAGGCCCTCTGGCCACAACCACGGGGACTGTGTGGGGCACTCCGGGCACAGGCACCACTGCTGGCAGCGGGGAGAAGGGGGTCTCACCTGGCCAGCAGCCCCACTGCACAGTGCTGGGTGTCAGCACAGAGCAGGGTGTCCCAGACCTGCCTGCACTCCAGAGCCACCAGCTTCTTGTCACAGTCCTGCAGCTGAGTGGGGCCGGGTGACAGAGCCCTGGTGAATGTCCCTCACCATGGCTGGCACCTGGAGGGGGCACAGGGAGGACTTGGAGTGCTGTTCATGGGAGCGACTTCCCCAGCTTCCCCCAAGAAGCTCTTGCCTTCCCCCCACACTGTGCTGGCCTCAAGGACTGAGGGGGCACAGCGGATGTGGCTTGAGGGGCCACACGATCGTGGGAGGCCTTCAGCCCTGGCCCCAGGGTGCTGAGCTGCTGCTGGGACAAATCCAGAGCGGGAGCAGGAATGGCAGTCCGAGTGGGTGTGGGGTCAGTGTTTGAGATGCCCGTGTGAGGCTGTTTGTGCTGGCCATGCCCTCAGCCCGGGCCGTGCCAGCCTTCGCCCTGCCCTCAGCCGCTGCCCTGGCAGAGTTTGCTGCGCGTGCAGAGGACGCTGTGCTGGCACCAGGCTCTGCCTGCAGCTCGCTCGGCCTGCAGTCGGGCTGGGCTGTGCCCTGGGTCGCTGTGGCCGTGCTCTTTCTGCGCCCAACGCGCAGGAACCTCCGCAGCAGCTGCAGCAGCAGGAGGGGCGGGCAGGGAGGGACGCTCCATGGAGTGCTCCAGGCGCGGCGCTGGGCCCAGCAGGGACAGCAGCCCCGGCCCAGGTGGGGATGGCCGCAGGGACCTGCACAGCTCTGCGGGAGCGGCCACGGGCGGGGCCCTGCTCCTGTGCCCGGTCCTTCCCTGCATCGGGCACGGAGCGAGCGCAGCCAGAGCTGAGGGGCCGCGGGAGAGGCCGGAGAACGAGCCCAGCCCTGCGCTGCCCGGGCAGGGACAGCCCTGGATGGACAGGGAACAGAGCACGGCCACTGGGGGGGCAGCCCTGGCCCCTGTTCCGTCCTGTGCGTGGGCATGTCCACAGGGATGGGATGGGATGGGATGGGATGGGATGGGATGGGATGGGATGGGATGGGATGGGATGGGATGGGATGGGATGGGATGGGATGGCGCCAAGCTGGCTGCGAGCACCAGCCCTGCTGCCTTGGCTGCCTGCTCTGCTCCATGATGGATTTCTACCCTGCCCAGATCCAGCTGAGGTGGTTCCAGGGCCAGCAGGAGCTCTCAGGGCATGTGGTGGCCACTGACCTGGTCCCCAATGGGGACTGGACCCACCAGCTCCTGGTGCTGCTGGGAACCCCAACCCCCCAGTGTGGGGTCACCTCCAGCTGCCAGGTGGAGCACGTCAGCCTGGAGCAACCCCTGAGCCGGCACTGGGGCACAGCCTGGACCCCACAGTGCAGGGGGAGTGGGGGAGGCACTGGGGGCTGGGAGAGGGATTGGGGTGTGCTGGGAGTAACTGGGAGGGAGTTTGAGATAGCCTGGTTCAAACTGGGAGAGGGGTTCTGGGGTCTGGAAGGGCTGAGAAGGGGTTGTATGGATGTTGGTGGCTGTGCTGGGAAGAGACTGGGAGAGGGGTTGGGGGTCCTGGGGAGGCTGGGAAGAGACTGGGAGTAGTTTTGGGGGCTTCTGGGTGGGCTGGGTGTGAATGGGAGGGTGCTTGGAGGGGCTTGGGGTGTCTATGAGAAGTTTGGGGGGGTCCTGACGCCTGTGGAATCCCAGAGATGCTGCTGGACACTGCCTGCAGCAAGGTGCTGATGGGGATGGGGGTCCGTGTTGGGCTTTGTCTTCCTGGCGCTGAGGCTCGGCTCCTACCTGAGCAAGACGGTGAGGGGGATCCCGGGAGGTCATGTGCTCCCCCTGGGGCCCCCAGTTTGCTGTCACTCACCTTCCTCTGCCCAGAAAACTCCTGAGTCAGCAGCGGCGGCAGCCCCTCCCCGTGGCCTTAAACACATCTAGGACCCCTCTCTGTCCCTGTGCTGATTTTGGGGCACGGTGTGTGTCACCCCCAGCCCAACTTTCCCCTGTGTTGCTGCTCCCAGTGTTCTCAGTAAAGCTTCCCAGTTAGACCCAGTCCCGTTTATTGTGGGACGGGGCTGGGGAGGGACTTGGGGGGACCCCGCGGGGGGATCGTGTTTGGGCGGGGAGGGCGGGGTCCAGGTGGGGAACACTGGGTGCTGCGGGTCTGCCCGGCAACCGGTGAGTCATCAGAGCTGCTCTCCCTGATTGGCTGAATCTTCTTCATCGCATTGTCTGATTGGCTGAGGAGAGGCCCGGGAGTGGAGAGAAGGAACAGGAGAGATCCCGCCCCGAGCACCGAACGGGAACAACAGACCCAGCCTGGGCACAGGGAGGGAATTTATTACCAACCAAACCACAGCAGGACAAGGAGAAGGGAAAGAAATCTCTACAACCCCTTCCCCCACCCAGGGATCACCAGGGCTCTGCCCAACGGGGGTCACTGGGGATCATCCAACACCCAACCTCCCCTGGGGGATGGAGCTGGAGCAGAGCACGAGCTCTTCCCGCACTCGGGGCACTCACAGGGCTTCCCTTAGTGGAGCCTCCGTTGGTGTCGGGTCAAGTAAGAGCTGTCTGAGAAGCTCTTCCCACACTCAGGACACTCGTAGGGCCTCTCCCCAGTGTGGATGCGCCGGTGGACAGTGAGGGTGTCATTGCGGTTGAATCCCTTCCCGCAGTCGGGGCAGCGGAAGGGCCTCTCCTCTGTGTGAATCCGCTCATGTCTGAGGCGACTGGAGCTGGTCTGAAACCTCTTATCACACTCAGGACACTCGTAGGGCCTCTCCCCGGTGTGGATGCGCTGGTAGTTTCTCAGGTCAGACATCCACCCAAAGCTCTTCCCACATTCCAAGCAGGTGTAGGGCCGTTCCCCAGTGTGGATCACCTGGTGCTGCAACAGGATGGAGATGTCACTGAAGCTCTTGCCACGTTTCCCACACTCATAGGGCTTTTCACCAGTGTGGATCCTCTGGTGCCGGATCAGGAGGGAGCTGTAGCTGAAACTCTTCCCACATTCCAAGCACTTGTGGGGCTTCTCCCCTCCATGAGGCTTCTCCACCAGCTCTGAGCTCTGCCTGCATCTCCGGCCGCCTTCCCGGCTCAGGGCGGGTCTTTCCTCCTCGCAGCTCCCTGGGCTGGGTTTGCAGCCCCTCCTCCTGAGGGATCTCGAGGGCTTTTCCTCCTCCTCCATCTGTGAAGGCCTTGGGAATGAAAAATCCTGGTTTGGGGAAAAAACAAGAGGAGAGGGCATTGGGCTGGGGTTCCTCCTTTTCCAAGTTCATATCAGGAATACATTGGGCACCTTGTGTCTGTAAGAACCTCAAAATCCAAAGATTCAGTCCAAAAATCCTCCAAACATCACGACACAGATGAAAAACGCCCCAAACACACAGATTTGGCCCAAAATCCCTCCAAAATATAAATATTCAGCCCTGCAAAAAAGCAAAAACACCAACATTTATCCCAATAAATCTCACAAACACCAAGATTCGCCCCTGTGAAAATCATGGATTCCTCTCTCTGGT
>JAREIS010004582.1:0-11419 GCA_030060385.1 Muscicapa striata striata | reverse complement strand
AGCAAGTCCTGCAGTTGTGCCTGGAGGGCACCTGCAAGAGAAAAGCCTCAGGAAGGCTGCAGGACAGCAGGCCCTTGTGAAACAGTTAACGAGAGACTGCACGTGCCTAGAGGAGAAATGTGAAAAGGGCACCATGATGAAGATGTCCAGCCTTCATCATGGGACAAGTGAGGAACTCAGACACGGAGCCTTCCTCAGTGCCACCACCCGAGCACTGCGCCTGTGCCTCATGAATGCTAATGAAAATAGTGAGTTTCAAGAAATGCTTTGCATAACCATACCTTTTCTAAGGAAAACAACGAATGTGCATTAAGTATAACCATGTATTGTAGTTTCTGTGTGCCTGGCTGTGTGCTGTTAGGAGGAGTGATCCCTGTGCACATGGAGCAGTGAATAAAGCAAACACCCATGTTATAGGTAATAAACTAATCAAACCGAATTAAAAGGTTAAATTGGCAAATTTTATTTTCGCGACCAAAATACGGTCCTGCAAAGCCACCACCGGAAAGTACAACACCGAGCCCGGGTTCGGAGTTGGGTGAACACACGATGTTACCCAGCCTCTATCGCACTGGGTCTCCCCTGGTGATCACACCACCGTTTTGGTTGAACCCCTTTTTATACTGTTTTTCATAGCCTGGAGCGAGGCAGTCCTTTGTTTCTTTCAAATTCAGCTCTGGTGTCCACATAAGACAAAGTCCTTCCTGCTCTTTGACGAGATTTTGTGTCCGTTGTGTATTGCCTTTAGGTGGTGGACTTCATCCAGAGTCGGGAATGCAGTCCTGGGGGAGTGATGGGATTTTCGGGAAAGGCTTCACCTCCTTGAGTTTCCAGGTTTCCCCAGGAGATAGATGCTTATCGGTAACAGTCCGACCTGTAGATATGTTAATTTACCTAGCTCTGAGGCAATCACTGCCTTTACTTTGTGGCTCGTTTATTTATTTATTTATTTTTATTTTTTTATTTTGCAGACTTATTTTATATAAAACACAAATTACAACACGAATTACAATATGATATATATATATATCACAATCCCTCCCCTTCTATATAAACACATTAATTCGTGTTCCCATTTTAATTCTCTTCAGATTCTTCACTGCCATCCCATTCTTCTACTGGCTCTTTTTGATAATCTATATAGGGGAGCTGATTTCTCTCTATCTTTTCTTCAAATTTTGTCAGCGCTTCCATTGCCCTGGTGTTCATCTCTCCTCTCCCTAATTTCATTATTTTGGAGGCTCCACCATTTACCCTTCCTAATGCGAGTTCAGGATCCATGGGCATAGCTGCAGTTTGCATGCCCTGTACCACCGAGTGTATTAGTCTAATAAAACAAGGTATTAAACATGGTATGAATATGATTCCTGCCAATGAACACACAATAAAGAACACTACCTTTTTCCACCAAGCTCCTGATAGTAACTGGTCCCACCAAGATGCCTGGAGAATGGAATTCCATTTTTGGACTGGAACGTGTGCTACCCTCTTTATCTCTGCTGCAAGACCCTTTATAGTTTCTCCGTAATCATCAATTTCGACACAGCATTCAGATTCATTAAATTTCCCACAGACTCCCCCTTCTTCTGCTAACAAATAGTCTAATGCTATTCTATTCTGGTATACAAAAGCTCGCATCTGGGAGTGCTGTTTAGCCAACAATTCGAGAGCATCCGAGGTGTGATTTGACACAATCTCTACCACGGCCTGCAGCCTTATCAACCCATTCAACAGGTACACTGGAGTCCGGTACCCCCAACTTCCATCTTGTGCCCAAGTTGCAGGACCATAGTATTCTATTATTCTTTCAGCTGGCCACTCTTCCCCTCCCCAAACTTGGCTGCCACCCACATCAGGGAGCTTCTTCCTTAATTCCCTTTTTTCTCTATTCAGTGTCTCATAGAGAGGTGCCCCCAGGAAAGTACTGTCAGACCTTGGTAAAGTAAAGAAGAGTGGCTGAATAATCCCTAGAGTGCATGACCCCTTCCATTTTTGTGGTAATTCACTATATGCTTTCTTCCCACATACCCAGTATATCCCATCAGGAGCTTTCCATGTACTTTTTGTACTTCCTGGTTCAGCCCAGTAAGTACTTAATTCTCCTAGTGACTGGTAAGGGTTAGCTCCAGAGCCTTTATTCCAGCAAAGTCCAACCTTATCACTCCACTCACAATTGCCTTTCTTTTCTAGGCTCCAGTACCCAGTAGGGGACTCTGGCTGCCAAATTTTACTTTTGTTATCTGAATTTACGGTTAAGGTGGAGACACACGGGGTGTATCCCACTACCTCAGTATATTCTCTTCCCTCCCAACTGATACAAATTGATCCAATCACTCTTTTATCTAAGATCCAGCCCTCAGGTCTTTGAAGTGTCTTTGAAATCTGGGTTTTATCCCCCCTTAGGAGTTGCTCTGGAGTTAAGCTCTCACCTTTCCAGGGCCATTTTTCTGCTGATTTGAGTCCCCCGCAAATCCAGCAGTTGGTCAATCCTAATTCGGTTGTAATCTCTTGCATTAAATCGATAAACAAATTCTTGTCTGAGCCAGGTAAGCCCCAATTATCATACTGTCTCTCCAATAAATCATATTGTTCACTTAGGGTCCTCAACCTTTCCTGCTCCATTCTCTTTCTTCTCATCTCTGATTCCTGTTTCTTTATTTCTATGGCTATCTGTTTTATTTTGCTCTCAGGATCCATGCCTTCCCTATCTCTAGAAAAACAGAAAGTGTTATCAAACTGGGCACAGATTCGGACATCATCTTCCTCGAGAAGGTCTATGATGACAGGTTCAGTGTCTGAGATGAGTCCGCTTTCATACCTTAGATTTTTGCCCACCCAGTAGGTTCTCCCTTCCATGACACACATCCCTAGTTGAGTATTTTCATAACATAATTGATTCACCTGAAAATAAGCCACAAATACCGATTTTCTTTTTCCCCCTATCCAAACTGTACGATTGCATTGTTCACATGTGGGAAGAGGTGTCTGGCTTGCACTTCTTTTGTGAATGTTATGAGCAAATGTCTCTGATTGCCCGTTTCTGTTTCTTGCCAGGGGATCATAGCATACGATTTTCTCCCCCAATTTACACCTTATATACTGAGTGCCGTTAAGAGTGCATTGCTCCTCTTTCCCCCTCAGGGGTGCAATTAGCTAGGACAGGGTGAGCAGGGGTACTAATTGGTGTGCACTCCCACACTCATTATGGCTTTGTATTGCAGGGCTCAGGCCATTCTCTGGGTATGCATTAGTCAGAGGATACATGACTAGGCTCAGGCTCACCAGGACTCCCCACAGGTGTACTTCTCTGCCTCTGCCTACGCCCACCAGGTTGCTGCTGGCGGCGAGGGAAACCATCTTCTTGGCAGCAGAAGTATTCTTCAGGGGACCAATGTGAAGTCCAAACTGCATACCGTCCCTTAAAGGCATCCCACCTTGATAATTTTTACTGTATCTGTCCAACAAGATACTTTATTTGCTCTCCGGCACTCAATTTCCAAAATTACCCTCCTGCAATTTAGTTTTCCCCCAGTCCTGTGTTGGTACAAGCGAAAACCACTCGATCGACTCCGGTTCAATAATATTCAATTTGGTGGCAAGTATTAGAATTCGGTCAGTCAGAGACAGCTCTTCCTCAAGGCACTTAGTACAGAGACCTTTAGGCCTGATTCCCCATATACAATGTGTGACCCAAACCTTACAACAAATCTGGCACCTGAAATGAACAAAAGGAAAACACCTGCCCCAGGAACTGCACACCTTATCTGATCTAAGGTGCTCATTTACTTGTCTGACGCAATTTTAGCTTGAGGCTTCCAGGGTGGGAGGTCACTTTCCACTCGGGTGTCTCTTCTCTTGTCTCGATCTTTTTCGCTCTGGAGGCGTGTGCCCAGCCCTTTTCTGTTGTCCAGACTGCTGTGTCTGTGGTCAAAAGAACAAGAAAAGGACCCTCCCAGTGAGGGGAGAGAGAAACCTCTTTCCAGGTTTTTATGAGAACGTGATCCCCAGGTTGGATTTTGTGTATGGCAAACCCTAGAGGAACATTTTGTGTAACAATTCCCTGCTTTCGAAGATCCTGTAAATTTTTACTTACGGTTATTAGGTATGGTTGTATTTGTCCATCTTCTATTTTTGGGTGTCCCACGGGCATCCCATGATCATAGGGCATACCGTATAACATTTCAAAAGGAGATAACCCTGTCTCAGAATGAGGCATAGTCCTGATATTTAATAATGCTAAGGGGAGGCATTTTGGCCAGGACATTTTAGTTTCTATCATTAATTCCATCCGGTAACTTCCACTTACCATCTTCTAATGTCCCTCCTATCTTCTTGTATTCCTCAACCTCTTTTGGAGAGGGACGAGGGGATATTCCCAAGTACTGTTCCCCCAACTTCTGGGGTACTTACTGTCATTATGCAGCACTTTTGGCTTCCTTATCAGCCAAATTGTTTCCCGGATCCGAAATTGTATTCCTGTTTGGTGTCCTTTTACATGTACTACTGAGATTGCCTCTGGCTCTCGGATAGCTTCTAAGATTTGCTTTATTAATTCCCCATGAATTAATCCTCGTCCTCGAGTGTTTATTAACCCCTTCCTCCCAAATTTTCCCAAAAGTGTGGACCACCCCAAAGGCATATTTTGAATCTGTGAAGATTGTCCCCCTTTTCCCTTTTAATCTTTTTAATGCCCGAAAAACGCATCTAATTCACATGCTTGAGCCGACCAGCTTGCACTGAGGGGTCCTGATTCAATTACTTCCCTGTTTTCCCATCTATGATTGCATACCCTGACTTTCTCTTTCCTTCTATTACCCTTGCTGACCCATCCACAAACCATTTTTCCCCCCCTCAAGTTCCTCCTCCTCCAAGTCTGTTCTGATTTTTGTCTGCAATTCCACAATTTCCGCACACTCGTGGGTTGGTCCCTCTGATGCTTCCCCGTACAGGAATTGAGCTGGATTCAATGCAGTGGTTGTTCGTAGTTCTAAATCATGTGAGTGTATTAGTATGGCTTCATATTTCAACAATCTAGCATCCGTGAGCCACTTATCTGCTTTTTGTTGTAATATACTCCTCACGTCATGAGGAGTATACACCACTAACGAGGCCCCAAATGTTACTTTCTTTGCTTCTTCTATCAATAATGCTGCGGCCACAATTGCCTGTAGGCAAGTGGGCCAACCCCTGCTTACTGAGTCTAGCAGCTTTGATACATATCCCACTGGTTTCTTAGCTCCTGCCCAATCCTGTGTTAAGACTCCGTAGGCAGTCTGGTTGCTAACGTCCACAAATAATTGAAATGGCCTTTTTATATCTGGGAGATTTAACACAGGGGCTGTCATGAGGATTTCTTTTACCTCTTTGAATCCCTCCTCGTCCCGTTCTGTCCATTTTACCTTGTCAGTGGTCAATTTCTCATATAAAAATTTTACCTTCTCACTGTACCCCTCAATCCATTGCCTGCAATAACCCAGGAGTCCCAGTAGCTGCCTGACCTCCCTCTTTGTTCGGGGGGAGGGTAGGGATATAATTCCTGCTATCCTTTCCGGGTCTAATTTCTTTCTTCCCTTCACCAGCCAGTGTCCTAAATACTTAACCTCGGGTTCAACAAACTGTAGCTTTGACTTAGACACCTTTAACCCCTTTTCTCCCAAGAAATTCAGCAATCTTATGGAGGTTGTCCTGACATCCTCTTCTTCCTGACCAGCCACTAATAAATCATCTACATACTGTAATAACTTGGTCCCTTCTACCGGCACGAATTGGCTTAGCAGCTGTTCCAGAGCCTGACCAAACAGGTTGGGTGAGTCCACGAATCCTTGAGGTAGGGAAGTCCATCGGTATTGTTGCTTACGACTGGTATCTGGGTCCTCCCATTGAAAGGCAAAATAGTCTCTACTATCTTCTGCCAAGGGGCAGGACCAAAATGCATCTTTTAAATCTACTACACTATACCAGGTGTCCTCAGGTGAAATTTTTATTCAAAAGTGTGTACGGGTTTGGGACTGTGGGGAACAAGCTCTTAGTTCTCCTGTTTACTGCTCTAAGATCTTGTACCAGCCTGTAGCTACCATCAGCTTTTCGAATAGCTAAGATAGGAGTGTTATGTCTGGACATGCAAGGTTCCAAGGTCCCTTTATTAAGGAGGTCCTCTATGACAGGTTTTAATCCTTTCCTTCCTTCTAGGGGGATGGGGTATTGCTTGACTCTAATAGGTTCTTCAGGTTTATCTATTTTTATGTGTATGGGTTCTATTTCTAATTTCCCTGCCTCCCCTTGTGTGTGCCAAACCCTTGAATCAACTCTATTCTCGTCCTCTATTGTTAGTCTAAATAAACGTACCATAAGCCGAGAACTCTCCACAATTAGACTTATTTCTAATGTTACCATTAAATCCCTCCCTAACAGGTTGTAATCCGCTTCTTCAACTAACAACAGATTCCCTAAACAAAACCTCGTTTCAGATTCTATTTCAACATTTTTAATTACTGGTACCATAAAAGGTTCCCCTTTTGCTCCAATTACCATCACAGTTTCCTTACTTATAGTACATCCTGAAGGCAGCTGTTGAACAGTACTACGCTCAGCACCAGGGTCTACTAAAAATTCCAAAATTAGTTTCTCGGGTCCTATCCTTAGTTTTACCAGGGGCTCCAGGGATGTTCTGGACCCTAAATGAAAAAGCCCCTGACACCTCTAATCCTCCTGAAACATTTTCTCGTCTTTCATCCGCTTCCTACAATCCCTCTTAAAGTGACCTTTCTTCCTGCAGTAGAAGCACTTGGGAGCCTCCCTCCGTCCGGCCGCCTGTTTAGTCTGGGAGGGGCCCCGCTTCCCCTGGGTCTGCTGGCTCGGTGCCGGTCCTGAGCTGTCCCGAGTCTGCTCCTGCTTCTGTGCCTCCCTCACGGCAGCCACTAAAACCTTTGCCTGTGCCTTTTGTTGCTCTTCTCCCCTCCTCATGTAAACCCGATGCGCCTCCTTCAATAATTCCTGCAGTCCTTTCTCTTGCCAATCGTCTATTTTTTCGAGCTTCCTCCGTATATCCTCCCACGATTTTGCAACAAATTGTGTTTTCAGGAGGACCTCCCCTATAGGAGAGTCAGGATCCGTCCCTGAATACATTTGGATACTTTGTCTCAATCTCTCAAGCCACTCAATTGGCGTCTCATCCCTTCCCTGACATTGTGCCAGTGCCTTGCTCATGTTCTGCCCTTTGGGAACCGCCTCCCGTATACCCTGTATCACCATGCTTCTTAATCCTATCATTCTTAACCTGCCTTCTTCTGTCTGCGCGTCCCATGACGGTCTCATGCTTGGCCACCTCTGGTCCCCTTGTCCTCCCTGGGGGTTTCTACGCTCCCAATCCCGAATCGCGGCTTGCCTTATCATTTCCCGTTCCTCGACATTGAACAATGACCTCAATATTGCATTAATATCATCATATGTGTATACGCTAGTTCCTAAGAATTCGTCTAACCGGTTTGCGACTCCTATTGGGTCATTCATTAGATTGCCCATCTCTTTCTTAAATGCTCTCACATCTGCGGTGTTAATTGGTATGTGTACAAATCCAATGACTCCCGGGGCAGTGGGCACTTCCCTTAAAGGAAGGAGTTTTTGTCCGTCTGTGTCATCCCCACTATCGTCATTATATACTCTTTTTGTTTTGTGTCGGGTCCTGCTTGCTGGCGGGGATCCAATTTCTCCAGCAGCAGGAATGGTTACTTTATGTCCCGGGAGGGAGGGAGCAGGGGGTGGGTGAGGCACCGCTGCAGCCGGTGCCTGGGGAATTGGGGCGGGGGAGGGGTGAGGCAAAGGTTGGTATGAGGGGTTCGTGGGTGCGGGAAGCGGGGGTGGTACAGGGGGAGGTTGAGGAGTGGGATTTAGGTATGGGGGTGGGAGATTGTCCAGGGGTTCCCATGTTTCGCTTACAGATGTAATATCCTTACAGGTTCTAACCGGGTATAACTTAGTGCTAATGTATTTCCATAATTTAGCATAATCCTTTTCCTCCGTTACCTGCAGTTTTTTCTCGTTCACATGGTTAATCAGAGCCTGGCAGACCCATCTTTCGAATGTACCGAAGATGGGCCATACTACATGTTCCTTGATCTCCTTCCCCCCCCCAAACCTCTATGCAATAATGTATCAATTTCTCCTTAGACTTGGTTTTTTTATCTGAACCTTGCTCCCAGTATTCTAACATCCACCCTAGCGGACTATCCCTGGGGATGTCAGGTAACTTACCTTTTCTTATCTTAGCTGACTTCTCTGGGGTTTTTCCCTGAGGTTTGCTCTTTTTCTGTCCCATTTTCTCTAAAAGGTTTCCCCCCCCAAACCTCTATTACGTTTACTTACCGTGTTTTACGCCGGGACCACCGCCAGGTCCGGGTACTACCGTACTAAGTTTAAACTTTATTTCAATGTTTCCAATCGACTCACCTCACACAGAGAACCGTTCCGTGGGGTTTTTCGAAAGGAGGAGAGCTCTCTTTTCCTTTTCCAGGGCTTGTCCTGCCCTACGATCTGAGAGGTTTACCAATTCCCAATTCCAGGGAACGTACCTTCCCTCCCGATCTCCCGTGACCGACCCCCAAAACTTCCCAAGTTTTAGGCGTGACACGAGACAGAGAGAGTTAATACCACGTTACGTTCGCTTCCCCCGCAACCGACCACACCCCTTGCGGGATCATGGAACTGCGGCTTTGGGGTCCGCACTCGCTTCGTGATAAAATCACGTCTCAATCACGCGCTCAGTCACACCTCACTCAACCACGCAATACTTACGGCTCCTTTTCCTGCGTGGATTCTTCGTGCACGTCGAGTTTTATGAGTGAAAAACGTTGCCGCGGTTTCTCCGAGAGCTCAGGGCCCAACTTTTCCCTTTCCGATTGTGGCTTTTTGAATTTTTAGTTCGAGATCCTGACTGGCTTCGGGGAATTCCCCAATTCCACCAGGTCGCTGAAGTCAGCGAGGCGCCTCCTGGTCGGAAAGGGGGCCCCCCCCAACCCCAAAATCAGGATCACGTCGGGTTCACCAGGATTGTTATAGGTAATAAACGAATCAAACCGAATTAAAAGGTTAAATTGGCAAATTTTATTTTCGCGACCAAAATACGGTCCTGCAAAGCCACCACCGGAAAGTACAACACCGAGCCCGGGTTCGGAGTTGGGTGAACACACGATGTTACCCAGCCTCTATCGCACTGGGTCTCCCCTGGTGATCACACCACCGTTTTGGTTGAACCCCTTTTTATACTGTTTTTCATAGCCTGGAGCGAGGCAGTCCTTTGTTTCTTTCAAATTCAGCTCTGGTGTCCACATAAGACAAAGTCCTTCCTGCTCTTTGACGAGATTTTGTGTCCGTTGTGTATTGCCTTTAGGTGGTGGACTTCATCCAGAGTCGGGGAATGCAGTCCTGGGGGGGGAGTGATGGGATTTTCGGGAAATGCCGCTCCTCCTTGAGTTTCCAGGTTTCCCCAGGAGATAGGTGCTTATCGGTAACAGTCCGACCTGTAGATATGTTAATTTACCTAGCTCTGAGGCAATCACTGCCTTTACTTTGTGGCTCATTTTTTTTTTTTTTTTTTTTTTTTTTTATTTTGCAGACTTATTTTATATAAAACACAAATTACAACACGAATTACAATATGATATATATATATATATCACACCCACTTCTTGGACTTTATCTCCCAAGTTTCTCTTGGCCCAGTTTGGGGTGATTCCACAGGGAACACGTCCCGGCTGGTGGCCATCCTAAACCCAAGGGCACAGAGGAGGAGTGTGTGGGCCAGGGCACGAATGCTGCTGTGAGCCCTGGGGCCCGGCGAGCACTGCAATCAGCAGGAGTGGCAGAGTCCCAGCACAAGAAGAGCTGCCACCCCCCGAGCCCCGGCAGCGCTGGTGCCTGGCTCCTGCCCCAGAGACCTGTGCCCTGGGGGGCTTCTGTGCCAGAGGGAGCCAGAGCCCACGTGCACTGGGGGCACCATCTCCAGGCACCGGTCTCACAGGGATCCCCGCAGCTCCAGTCCCTGCCAGCCCGCTCTGTCACCAGCACAAAGGCTTCAGCAGAACCACCAAAGGCTGAGGGGCTTCTGGCCATCTTCCCTTCCCACACGCCTGGGCAGCTTGCTAAGCACAAGCAGCCTTTTCCCCCTCTTCCCTGATGCCCTGCAGACCCTGGGCAGCAAAAGAAAGCGCCTGGCAGTCTGTCTATTCTAACACATTCTATATTTCTACACTAAAGTAAAACACAAAGAAGAAAAGAACAATCTCGAAGAAAGAGAAAATCCCTGCTGGCTCAGCTGGCCTTAGGAGACAGAGCCTCCCAGATCAGCTCTCCTCAGAGCTCCAGCAGCGCAGCCAGCCGAGGCCTGACAGACGAGGCCGTGTCTTCCATGCCCGGCGGAGCTGATCTCGCAGCCTCTGGAACATGGAGATCGGAGGCCGCTCTATGGCCCTGAGAACGTACAAAGTTTGAACAGCCAGGCTTCCAACAGCAAGGCTGGCATCATCCGCCATGTCTTCAAGGGCTGGAAGAGAGAGGAACAGAGCCATGGTCAGATCCCAGATCTGCAGGGTCCCGAGCAGATCCCCGTGCCAGGGCCATCCCAGCCTGCTCTAGCCATTGCCAGGAGGGATCATGGACCACCGGGATCAGCCCGAAGCTGCCGGCCGCGAATCTCCCACGGGCCCCTGAAATCTCTGTGTGCTCTGCCCACGCCACCCCCCGTCCGCACAGGGAGCAGAGCCCTCCGCAGCCCGGGCAGGGCCTGCAGCTCCTCCTGCCAGCCCCGCTGCCAGCCCGCTGCCCTCACTCACCTCTGTAGATCAGCCGCAGCTCCTCCTGCTGCCCCCTCAAGCTCCGCCCGGCGAGCCCTGGGAACACAGAGCCTGTCACGGCCCCAGCGGCACAGCTCCACGTGCCCGTGGTGCTGCCAGCCCTGCGGCCACTCGCCCTCGTGGCCCGGCAGGGCTCAGCCCGGGCCCTTGCCGCACGCTGCCGCCCCCCAGGGCACGGCTGCGGGAGGGCGGCAGCAGCGCCGGGCAGCCGGGCTCGCGGCGCCGGGCCCGGATGGCGCTGCCGGGGCAGCAGGCGGGGCTGGGGCCGAGCTGCGCTGGGCCGGGCGGGAGGGAGCCCGGGCTCACCCATGAACCTGACGGCCGCCTCTCGCAGGGGCTCCTGTGGGCTCTGCAGGTACGGCAGGGCCTGGCGCAGGTGCTCGGCCGCTCGGCTCCTGTCCTCGGCCAGCTGCGGAGAGCGGCGGGAGGGAAGGGTCGGGCCGGGCTCTGCCCCTTTGCCCGGCGCTGCCCGCGCCCGGCCCGGCCTCCCCTGCCCGCACAGCCCTGAGGCGCGGCCAGCAGCCGCCGGGCCGAGCTCTGCAGGGGCACAGGGCCGGCTGCTGCCCGGGAGC
>JAREIS010004579.1:0-24614 GCA_030060385.1 Muscicapa striata striata | reverse complement strand
CCTGAGGAAGTCTATGCCTAGAATGCACGGTGCTCCTGGGCCAGTTACAACTGGATGTTTCTGCCACCCCTTCCCTGTCAGGCTCACCCCAGCTTCCAGCCAAGTCAACTCCTGTGATCCCCCTGTTACCCAAACAATGGAGACAGGTTCTTCCCCTACATGTTCTGATGGTACTAGGGTGCATTGTGAACCAGTATCAACTAACACTCTATGTTTTTTTTGGCTCTGATGTCCCAGGCAATCTCACCCACACTGTCCAATACTCTGTTATCCTATGCCTCCCCCTGGCTAGAGGCAGGGCCCCTCTAGCCCTGGTTACTATTTCCTTCCTGGGCATACATAGTGGAGGTTCCTTCCAGGGGATCTGACAGATCATCCTCCCTCCTGTCATATCCTGCACCTTGGTTGTGGGAGGTTGAGGCTACCTTCACTTTAGTAGAACTTCTTTGGTTGGTGCTTCCCTCCCTGAGTTGACGCACCTGTGCTGCCAGGACAGAAGTGGGTCACTTTGCAGAAAAAATTAAAAAACCATTAATTCCTGACATAATCAACCCACCAAATGAAACAGATAATACCTACAGTAAATTTGGTGAGCTGGCCTGTATTGAAATAAGGGCTTGCAAATGGGAGAGAGATATCTGTGATCACATGGAGCCCAAGCCAGATTAAACTGCACAACATGTTGCCACTTAAGAGAGCTGTTACTCCTGTCTTAACTCTCCTCTCAATGGCCCCTGTCCCACATTTGAGTCGCCAAAATCTGTCCTGGTTTGAAGGACAGGTGTGTGCCAATAAAGGCAGAAGCTGCTCTTTGAAATAGAGGATTTAATTCTGTTCCTTCCCAAGTATTATAATTGTTTGAATGAAGGACTCTAAGGCAGAGATAAGCAGGTAGGAGTAACAGCTCTGTACTAATATATCTAACCGTACAAGCAGAAACAACAGCAGTTATTGAAATGACCAACAGAACAGAACAGGTACCTCAGTTCCAGTCCTTTCTTGAGCCGCAGGCACGCTCTGCCTGCGCTCGGTGCCGTGGTGAGGATGGGGCAGAGCCCGCACAGCTGCGGAGAGCAGGCGGGAGGGGCGGGGGCGGCAGCGGCCGCGCTGTGTCTCAGGTGGGAGCGGCTGGAGGGGCAGCTCCTCGCTCACCGTTTGGGGCAGGTGATGAGCTGTGTCCTCAGAGACAGGAGGAGGCTGGAGGGGGCAGATGCAGGGCAGGTGACCGCAGAGCGCCCGGCTCTCCTGCGCTCTGGCCGCGGGCGCTGCAGACGCGGCTCCTCCTCCCCCGAGCTCGCCGGGGGCACGAGTCGCCCCCAGCCCCAGAAACCAGCCCCCACCCACCCCTTTGTCCAGAGTCATCAAAAGATCCTGGGCTTAGCCAGCAGGCTCCGTTAGCATGATAATGGGAAAAATTCTTTAAACTGGGACAAAAAACCCAACCCCCAACAGGGGCCTAAAATTCAACCTAAAATTGATCAGGTTTAGCTTCAAAACAGAAAAGGCCCATAAAGCCACCCTGTATCCTCACATGGTTTGGCCTAAAATAGGCAAATGGGGTTAAAATCTAACCAAGGGGTGTAAAATTTCCCAAACTGATTAAAACCCCACACAACTGGCCCAAAATCACCCTGCAATCTCCCCGATGGCCGGGAAATCAACCCTGAAAGTGCCCAGTTTTTCCTAAAAGCACCCCAATGGCCTGAAACCCTTCCAAAGGAGCCAAAATCACCCTAAAATCAGACCCCTGGGTCTCACAGGCTTCATGCCAGGTATTCTCTGCCATATTTCAGTACCCAAAATTCCCTCCCACCCAAGTCCCACATTTGGGCCCTGAATTCCCAAATATTCCCTCAGGAGATCCCACAAGTTTCCTGCAGAGAACCCAAACTTCCCATGTTTGGACCCACGTTTTTCTCTACAGACCCCAAATATTCCCTATGGCATTCACTAAAATTCTATTTGAGGATCCCAACATTGCAAAAATTCTTAATAGAAACCTAAAAATTCCCACGTTTGGACACACAATTTAAAAAATAAAAATAAAAAAACCCCAAAAAACCCCCAAAAAAACCCAACTGTCTGGTGTAGACCCCATATTTCTCAAAAATTCTTAATATAAGCCCCAAAATTCCCAAAAATATCTTATAAACTCTAAAAAATTCCCTGTAATTCCCCCAACATTTTGTTATAGGGTCCCCAAAACTCCCAAGAGACCTCCAAATTCCCTTTAAGGACCCCAAAATTACCAAACATTCTCAAAAGGAACCACAAAATTCCCTAGAGGGAACCCAAGAATTCCCTCAACAGAGCCCAAAATTCCTAGAAATTCCCTTTTTGAATCCCAAAATTCCCCTCTGGAGACCCTGAGACCCCCCTGGACTCTCTATAGGGTCTGCCAGGCCCCTATGGATCCCCTCTAGACCTCCCACACCACCTTTAGGGACACTCCAGAGCCCCCATATCCCCGATAGACAAGCCCAAATCCTCTATAGGGACACTCAGACCTCCTCAGTCCCCAGGAGATCCCCTATAGACCTCCAAGACCCCATTTATGGACCCCCTAGATTCCCCAAAACCCCTCTGCAGACCCCCATAATACTCCCCATGGCCTTAAAGCCATGCCAGTCTTCTATAGATCCCATATAGATCCCCTATGGATCCCCTAAAGGCCTCCCACAGCCCCTAAAATCCCCTACAGACAAACCCAAATCCTCTATAGAGACCCTCAGAGCCCCCAGTCCCCTATAGAAATCCAAATTTCCCTAAAGGGACCCCACAAATCCCCTGCAGACAAGCTCAAATCCCCTAAAGAGACACTCAGCCCTCCCAGTCCCCTACAGATCTCCACTAAAGATCCCCTAGAGAACTCCCAGACCCTTTTTATGGACCCCGCAGAGCCCCCAATCCCCTTTGAAGACCCCCAGAATCCCCCTAGGGGCATAAAGCACCCCCCAGGTGCCTACAGTGAGGCACGAAAGGCAAGGAAAATACCTTCCAGCCCATTAAGTCACAAGGATATGTTTATTTCAGTGCTGGGCGAACACGCAGCATCTCTCCCAAAGGCGTGCGCGCCCTCGGCAATTTTTGGTCCTTCATTTATTCACAACCATCATGCATATTCAAACACACCTATACATATTCATTACCTGTCACTGCCCTTTCCCTGCTGAGCATTCAAATCAGCCCCATACTTATTGTGGCTGCGCAGTATCCCCGTGGTTTTGGGTCGCTGGTCTTTGATTTGGGTCGGAGGGTTGCATGGGATGATGTAAAAATTGTCTTCCTTGCTCCAAACTCTACCCTTGTCCCATTACCATGACTACCTAACCCTTTAATTCCTTCATCCTTGTCTTTATTGCCTTCAATGTCAAACTTTATGATTGATGGGTTCCTTTTGGCTCATTCTAAGCATTTTCTAATGTATATCAGCTCTATTTAAATGTTTCCATGTGCATATTTTGCTGGCTCTGCATATTATATGACCAGACTTTATCAACTTCTAATCCCCTGCTAAGATATAGATGTTTCAGGATTACATTCCTAACTTCTATCTCCTAAGTTTCAAGATATCTGTCCCATAACTTATGCTCTAAACATGCAATTATCAAAACTATAACAGGATAGTACGAGTACGATGGCTCAATAGATCCCTTAGAAATGCCCTATAGACCTGCCAGAGCCCCCCAAATCCGCTATAGACAAAACCAAATCCTCTCTAGAGACCGTCAGACCCCCCCAGGCCCCTATAGATCCCCAACAGATCCACTACAGATCTCCCAGAGCCCCTTTATAGAATCCACAGAGCCCCTAAATCCCCTTTGCTGACCCCCAGAAACCCCGCAGAGATGTAAAGCCACACCAGGCCTCGATAGATCCCGTATAGAAACCCTACAGAACCCTCCAGCCCCACCGCAGATCTCGGACACGCTGGAGCCGGGACAGGGGGAACCGGGATTAAAGATGGCGGCGCACAGGAAGCACTTCCGGCAGTTCTGAGCATGTGCGGAAAGGACGCGCCAGGAGATGGGCGGGGCTTAGAGGAAAAAGGGGAGGAGCGAACGCAAGGGCGGGATTCGGAAAAAAGGGCAAAGGATAATGATTGACAGGAGCTGTGACTAGAAAGGGGCGGGGTTATTAAATAGAAAGAAACGGAGGGAAAAGGGGCAGGGTTAGAAAAGGGCGGGAACTGTGAGAGGAAAGATCAGCACCAAAGGGCCGCAGGGTCATAAACGGACATGGTGAGGCCTAAAATCACTCAAAAGCCTCTCAAATGCAGCCTAAATACCCCAGATTTGGCCAGAAATCAGCCAAAGGGACCTCAAATTCACACACAGGGGCTCTAAAATCATGGAAATTTGCCTAACATTACCCAAAAGGGGCCTAAAATACAGCCTAAAACTGCCCAGTAAGGCATAAAATCACACAAATGGGCCTAAAATCTTTGGGACAGAGATGGAGACCAGCACCAGAATGGGCAACAGCACAAAGAATGAGACCAAAATGAGAATGGAGACGGAGACTGTGGGGAATAAATCCCCAAATGCAAGTTTTTCCCTACAAGGTGTCTACCCAGCAGTTGTTGGTGTTGATGTGTGCCGACCCAGTTGACTATAATTGATGTTTGTGTTGACTATTTATTGTTAATGTTTTATGCCTTTGTAAATTGTTAATGCTCCCAGCTGTTTGTCCCTTCCCCCGGCCCAGTATCTGCTCTTGTATCCACGCCCACCTCCACTGCCCCCTCCAAAATGGCGCGCGACAGCAAGTGCTCATGGGATAGCATTCAGTGCTAAAAACCCCTAAAAACAACCAGCCAGTAGAACATCTAAGACTAAAAAATGGCACTCCCAGGTTGAGGAAACAGTGAAGAAGATGAAATCACCCAGCAGAGCTTTTTCCCCTGTGGCCATGACGTGAACAGCACTCGGCCGGCATGACACCCCCAGACCAAGAGGCACCAAATGTCTCCCTGGGGACTCTCCCAAGGATGGGAGCCCTGGCTCTGCTGCACAGCAAAGCTGAACTCCTCCTCCTCCTCCGCATCGTCCATCGGGAGCAGCGGCGCTGGGCGCGACCCCTCGGGCCCCACCCAGAGCTGATTTTCAATAAAGGCCTTGAAAAAGGAGCTGCTCTCCTGGCCCATTCATTACAGACACCAAGACTGGGAACAGAACCGACACCAGAACTGACACCAGCACCGCTCCAGAACTGGAACTAAGACTGGGACAGAGACTGAGACTGAAACCAGCCCCAGAATTGGCACTGGGACCAAGACTGAGACCAGCACCGACACTGGGATGGGCACCAGGAGAGCTCCAGGACTGCTCTGGGACTGGGACTGGCACCGGGAGAACTTTGGTGGTGTAGAAGCAAATGAAGCTCACAATAAATTTGGATTCTCATCACGAGTCACTAGTCCCTGTCTCTCTCTCAATCACCAATACAATCCCCAGAGACTGGGCCCAAGACCGGCATCAGGACTAGGATGGAGATCAAGACTGGGACCAGAACCAACACCAGAACCGAGACTGGCACCTCTTCAAGACGGGCACTGGGACTCGGAGCGAGACCGAGACTGAAACCGTCCCCAAAACTGGCACTGGGACCAAGACTGAGACCATGACGGACACTGGGACCGGCACTGGGAGCGCTCCAGGACTGCTCTGGGACCAGGACCAGCACTGGCACCAGAAGTACTCTGGGACTGAGACCGAGAGCGCCACCGGCACCAGAAGTGAGACTGGCACCACTCCAGGACCGAGCCTGAGACTGAGATTGGCACTGGGAGCACTCCAGGATCAACACCGGCACCGGTACCTGCACTGGGACCAGAACCATTACAAAACCAAGACCGAGAGTGAAACCAGAACCGGCACGGCACCGAGACTGGCACCGCTACAGGACCGAGAACGAGACCAAGGCCTGAACAGCTCTGGGATGGAGATTCAGACCAGGACAGCAATCAGCACCAGGAGCGCTCCAGGACTGCTCCAAGAATGAGAATGAGATGGGGACCAGGACAGGGACTGACACCAGGAGCGCTCTGGGACCTCCATGATTACTCTGGGGAGTTTTGGCTGAGCGCCCCCAGTTGGGACTGGACAGGAATGGGAGGGACCCCTGGGTGGGTCAGGACCGCCTCGGTTCGTTCCAGACCAGCCATCCCAGTCCATAGACCAGCCATCAACCAGCCCATGTGATCCCAGTTTGTACAACCCCAGTCCCAGATCCCAGTGCAATGGCCTGGCCCTGATCCATCTGGTCCCAGTCTGTGCAGTCCCAGTCTGGAGGATCCCAGTCCATGTGATCCCAGCCCCCATGATCCCAGTCTGCATGGTCCTGCATGGCTCACACTGCCAGGCTCTGGAATTCCAGTTCCCAGCCAGGAAAAGATGTTCCTGCCCTTGAAGGCAAAGCTCTTCACAAGGGGCCAAAAGCCAAGTGCAGCAAGATCTTACAGGGACATTTCACTGCCAGCCTTCAGAACTTCACCCATGGCTGTTGCAGCTCCTGCACTGGGAATTGAATCAGGGCAGGGTCTTTGGTGGGAGCTGCCCTGGGGCAAGGGAGACCCTGAGAGAGAAACAGAGCAGGCAGAGAGAGGCAGGAGAGAAAGGAGGACACAAACACAATCAGCTGAGAAGGGGCCACTGAAAACAGAACTGGAAATGACTGAAAGAGAATGGGACACAAATCAGGAATTGTCAAAGTTTTATTTACTATCAAACACATCCTCCCCAGCCAGTCCCACACAAGACCAATCCCAATGCTCCAAATTTAGATCCCATTTCTCCCAATTTCCTTCCAACCCCTTCTCACCCTGGCCGCTCTGGAATCCAGGAAGGTTTGTGTGGGATTTGAGTTGTTTTGAGGAGGGAACAAGGCACTTTGACATTGGATCGACCCTTTTCAGTTAAAATTGAGGCGTTTTTAGTGCAATTTGAGAGCTTCTGAGGTGACAGATTGATCCCTCTTGGCTTTTGGAGCACAAAGAGATGGAGAAGACAGAGAAACTAAGGCCAAAACAAATGGATAACCAGACAGGTGTCTTCCCAACATGGATCCCAGGGAATGTGGGTCACCATGGCCCTGCCCAACGTGGGTCCTGCAGTGGGGGATGGAGCTGGAGCAGCGCACGAAGCTCTTCCCACACTCAGGGCACTCGCAGGGCTTCCCTTACCAGTGCCTCCGCTGGTGTTGGGTCAAGGTTGAGCTGTGGGAGAAGCTCTTCCCACACTCCCCACACTTGTAGGGCCTCTCCCCAGTGTGGATGCGACGGTGATTGATGAGGTTGGAGTTGTTCCTGAAGCCCTTCCCGCACTCAGAACACTCGTAGGGCCTCTCTTCTGTGTGTGTCTGATAGTGCTTAAGGAGTTTAGAGCGGGTAGGAAACCTCTTCCCACACTTCGAACACTCGTAGGGCCTCTCCCCAGTGTGGATCCTTTGGTGAATGATTAGGTGGGAACGCTGCCTGAAGCCCTTCCCACAGTCCCCACATTTGAAGGGCCTTTCCCCAGTGTGGATCCTCTGGTGGTAGATCAATTGAGTGCGCTGCCTGAAGCCCTTCCCACACTCCTCACACTTGTAGGGCCTCTCCCCAGTGTGGATCCTCTGGTGGCGGATCAGGTGGGAGCTCTGGCTGAAGCTCATCCCACACTCCTCACACTCGTGGGGCTTTTCCCCGGTGTGGATGCGCCGGTGGTTGGTGAGGGTGCAGTTATGCCTGAAGCCCTTCCCACAGTCGGGGCAGCGGAAGGGCTTCTCGTCTGTGTGCGTGCGCTGGTGCACGAGGAGACTGCCTCTGGTCTGAAACCTCTTCCCACACTCCCCACACTCGTAGGGCCTCTCCCCAGTGTGCAAGCTCTGGTGGATGATCAGTCTGGACCTCCATCTGAAGCTCTTCCCACACTCCGAGCACTTGTGGGGCTTCTCCCCATCACCAAGCTGCTCATGGACCACCAGGCCCGAGCTCTGGCTCCATCTCCGGCCGCCTGCCCGGCCCAGGCTGGGTCTTTCCTCCTCAGATCCCCGTGATCTGCGTTTGCAGCCCCTCCTGGTGCGGGATCTGCGCGGCTTTTCCTCCCCGTTGGATTCCTGCGCCGTGGAGCCGCTGCAAACGGCCTCTTCCACGAGGTTCTGCCGCGGGGATTTGTCCTCCCTGCTCTCCGTGCTCAGCTCCTTGTCTGGGCGAGGAAGGACAAGGAGAGGATGGGATTTGCCTCCGTGCCAGAGGGAAGGGGAAGGAGATCCCCCCAGCGTGTCCCCGGCAGGACGGCGTCAGCAGCGGGGCTCTCCTGCAGCCGGGGCCGTGCTGGGCTGGGAGATGGAGCAGGACAGAGGGGGAAAGGGGCACTGACTTCCTCCTCACCTGCCTGGGGCTCCTGGGCCATCTTCCTCTTCCTCGCAGCCTCCTCCTCCTCCATCGGGCCAAGGGTTGGGAATGGGAAATCCTGGTTTGGGGAAAAACAAGGGATGAGCGCTTTGTGTTCCTCCTGCCAAGTCCATCTCTAGAAGTGCCCGGGCATTTGGGGTCCATCAAAACCTCCCAAACACAAACATTCAGCCCTGAAAACGCCTCTCAGGAGTTCCTGGGAATGGTCCCTCCCCTTTGGTGTTTGGGGGTTCCCCCTGTCCCAGCTGCTGGGGGTCACGCTTGTATTGGGGGTCCCCCATCTACTCGGTGCCCGCCCTCCCCAGGCTGCTGGGAGTCCCAGGAATCCAAAAAGCTCCCCCCTCTTCCCTCTCCCCATTTAGGGATGCTGGGGGATTTTGGGGTCCCGGGGTCCCTTCTCCCCTTATTCTCTGCTTTGGGGTGCAGGGGGTCCAAGGAGTCCCCCCTGCCCCTCTCCAGGCTGTTGAGGGTCCCGCCAATGGCGGCGCTCCCCCCTCTCTGGGCTCCCCACTTTGGGGTCCTGGGGGACACAGGGCTCTGCTCCTCCAGGCTGCCTCTGCCGGCAGCCGCCACCGGGACCCCCCAGTGTCCCCCCAAGGGGCATTTTCTGCTCAGCTTTGCAGCTCTGCATTCTCCAAACATTCCCCTTCACTAAAAAAATAAACAAACCATGCTGAGAGGCACTGGGACTATTGTAGGGGCTAATGGGGTAAAAGTGGGGGCAAGTGAACCACACTGAGGTAACTGGGAGTGCCTGGGAATGACTATGAGACTGTTCAGGGTAACTGGGATATACTGGGAGTTCCTGAGACCATAGGGGTCGTAACTGGGACCTAACTGGGAGCAACTTGGATTGGCCAGGGGGGAAACTTTGACCCTGCTGAGGCAACTGTGGGCAAGTGTGAGTTACTGGGGCCCTGCTGGCAGAGACTGGCATCATACTGGACTCATACTGGGATAGTACTGGGAGTTACTGGGACTGTGCTAGGGGCAGCTGGGAGAACTGGGAATACACTGGACCAAAGGGGTGCTGGAGAAGGTATCCGTTTAAAACTTTTTCTGTAATTTTAATCAAGGGTGTTTGTTTGCCTTTGCCCTAAAGGACTTTTAGTTTTCTTTGCAGGGCATTGCTGCACCAGGTGGGGTCTGATGAACTCAACACATCAACACCCTGGGAGCTGCTGGAATGCTCAAGGGCCATCAGCGGCCATTAACAGAACATCAGTGGCCACCAGGAACATCTGCCCCAGACTCTGCCTCTGGCAAGGCTGCAGAGATCTGCTCTGAAAAGACTGATAAGAAAATGAGGGAAGGAAGATCTAATTAACATCAGAAAGGAAGAAATCAGGATCCAAAAGGAGACCAAATATTAGGAATTGAGTGTTTGCAACTTGAGACCAATAAACACTGACCCAATTCTTTTCTATGAGTACTGACTGCATAAAAGATCTGAAAAATCTCCTAAAAATGGAGTGTCATGGAAAGATTCTCTCTGCACACACGGGTTATGTGTGGATGAGATGATTTCTGTGGTAAATCCTGGCGACAATAACGTGTCCAGACAATAAAGTAATACCTTGACTGTGTAAATTTAATGTTTTTGTTGGACTTTTTTTTTTTTTTCTCAGTTTCAGTGACCTTGGGAGGAACTGGGAGCAGATTCCATGATAATAGGGAATGGCTGGGAGTGACTGGGCTCATCCTGGGAGTGCCGAGGAAACTGGAACCACACGGGGGAGCAACTGGGCTCATGCTGGGAGCAGCCCCTGCCGGCACCGGGACCCCCGAACCCCTTTCCCGGCCGTGCCGCCCCTCCAGCCCCAGCACCCCCCGCCGGGGTCCCGGCAATGCCAGGGGTCCCCCCCTCTCGGGCTCCCCGCTTTGCCCTTCTGGGGCTCTCCTCTCTCTGCGCTCCCGCTCAGGGAAGCCGCGCCTCTCCCGGGGCTCCCCCAAACCGGTGTCCCCCCGCCCATCCCGCCGCTCCCGCGCGCTCCCCACGTGGCCCCGGCAGAGCTCGCAGGGCCCGGCCCGGGAAGCCCAACCCCCACCGCGGGGGGACCCGCATCCCCCCCCGCCGGGCTCTGCCCGCACCCACCGGGACCCCCAAAAACACCTCCCGGGAACCCCCCGATGTCCCCCGAGGGCCATCTGCGCCTCTGGAGCCCGGCAAGATCCAAACATCCCCCAAAATCCCCAAACCCAGGGACCCCCCCGGGATATTTGGGGCGAGCTCCCCCTCCCCGGGCACCTGCGGGATGGGGGGCGATGGTCCCGGGGGGCTGCGAGTTCAGGCAGCTCCGGGCTTGTGCTTCAGTCGCTCCTTCTCTGCTCCTGCTTCTGCTGCCGCTCCGCCTCTTCCTCCCTCCCTCCTCCTCCTGCCCCGTTCTGAACCCCGAACCGGGAGGGGATGGGCCAAGGGAAGGGCGGGAACTGTGAGGGGAAAGGGGCGGGGCCAAGGGAAGGGCGGGAACTGTGAGGGGAAAGGGGCGGGGGTCAAGGGAAGGGCGGGAACTGTGAGGGGAATGGGGCGGGGTCAAGGGAAGGGCGGGAACTGTGAGGGGAAAGGGGCGGGGTCAAGGGAAGGGCGGGAACTGTGAGGGGAAAGGGGCGGGGCCAAAGCACCGCATGGACCTAAGTGGATCTTGTTTGAACTAAAGTCACCAATAAAGGGCTTCAAATGCAGACTAAATCCATCAGGTTTGATCTAACATCAGCCAAATGGGCCTCAAATCTACACAAACGGGTCTAAGATCATCTAAATGGGCCTAACATTGTCCAAATGAACCTAAAATTCACCCTAAAATTGATCAGGTTTAGCTTAGACAAAGGCCCATAAAGCCAACCTGTATCCTCCCTAGGTTTGGCCTAATATCACCCAAATGTGGTTAATATCTATCCAAGGGGTCTAAAATTTCCCAAACTAATTAAAACCCCACACACCTGGCCTAAAATCACCCTTCAATCTCCCCGATGGCCGGAAAATTAACCCTGAAAGGGCCCAGGTTCCCCTAAAAGCACCCAAATGGACCTAAAAACACCCAAACTGGCCTGAATCCCCCCCAGGGGAGCCTGAATCACCCTAAAATCAGACCCCTGGGTCTCACAGGCTTCATGCCAGCTGTTCACTGCTGTTTTTCGGCACCCAAAATTCCCTCCGGCCTGAGAGGAATGTAGCATTTGTCTTTACAAACAAGCTGGTAGATACAGTTAGCACCTAGAGATAAAAGAAAAAATGTGAGGGATTACACTGAATAATCAATGGGAAAAGAGATTTGCCTTTACAAACAAACTGTCGGTTTGCTAGTAAATGAAATTGAGTAAAGGAAGATGAAAGAAGCAATGGGGGAAAACTATGAATTCTATAAGAATTAAAAATTAAATGGAACGTTATACACTAGAGGGGAATCTTAGGCGTTCCGGGAAGTCTGTGCCTCTCAAGTACCTCAGCCTATGGGGAAAGAGAGAGGGAAAAGTGACCGGGAAATTAGGATAAAAGGAGGCTGCATTCTCCAAAAATTTGAGAGATCCCAGGGGAATGTCCCATGGCCTCTCCCTTTATTCGAATAAAGCAAAAAGGACTCCTCTGTCTCCTTTTTGGACATAAACCTCTGGTGTTTGTGGATTTTCCTTACAATTATGGGAGCTCTGTCTGGGATATTTCCACCGTCCATGGCAGCAGGCAGCGGGTGGAGCTGAAGGTGCCTCACCCAGTTTCGGTGATCAGCTCCCCTGGGTGCTGCTGGCACCGGGCGATGGATTGGGTTCCCGAGACTGTCCAGGAGACAGACGAGTGGGGGACCAGGGGTCCGTGAAGAGTCCGCAGGGAAGGACCACTGAAAATCTCACTGGTGAGTAAAATGGGATCCTCGCGGAGCAAACCTGGGAGGGCGCCCATGGAGGGCAGCACAGGTGAAACAGGGAACCCATGGAGGCCTGTGCTGCTGCCGGCCGTGCCCGCTGGGAGCAGCGGTGAAGGAGGAGCCGTGTTTGGACTGTGACAGGACAGGGACAGGCTCTGGTATGGGTGTGTGATAAAGAGAAGGGGAACAAGGATAAAGGAACACATAGGAAATGCAGATTGTACGTGAAAATATTAGGATTCTGTTTTAAGGATTTTGTGGGTTTTGCTGGAAAATAAAAGTAATACAGGGAAAGCCATGAGAGTTTGCTAAATATGTGAGACAAGTTTGAACAGCTTGAGTTTCTGATTGCTCTTCATTGTGATTGTAATTTATTGGGAAGAGATTTGATGACTAGAATGGAAATGCAAATTAGTATTGTGAAAAGTAACAAGAGTAAAAAAAAAAAAAAAAAAAAAGAGTCAGAAGTAACACAGAGTTTGTAACTGTAATATCTTTGTGTAAAATGTCTGAGAAGGTTTATGCTGAAATACATCCGAAAGTGTAAGCAGCCCCAGGGATATACGGAGTTTGTTCAGGCAAGCTTTGCAGAAAATATTAAGAGAGTTTACTCCGCCGTCAGGAGGTTAAGTTGTTGCAATATATGGGTGATTTGCTGTTATCAGGAAAATAGGAAAAAGAAGTTGAATAGACTACTGTAAAGTTGCTTAAATTCCTTGCTAAAGAAGGACTGACTGAGTGTCCGAAAAGAAACAGCAGTTAGTAGAAAGGAAAGTCAAATATTTGGGACACATTCTGACTGAGGGGTTATGGTGCATTGATCCAGAAAAAATAAAAGAGATTTTGCAAATACCATTACCTCAGACTAACAAGGAGTTACGGCGGTTTTGGGGGTTGGTGGGGTACGGCAGAGCATTGATCGGAGATTTTTCTGTTGTGGCTAAACCATCCAGGTTGTAGGTTAGGGAAGATTTATGAGATACTCCCTGGCCTGAGGGAGAGAATGTGTTCATTGATGGGCATTCAAAGGTGATAGAAGGGAGGCGGTTTAAAGGATACTCTGTCGTGAATGGGAAACAATTAAAGGAAGGGGGCAGGTTACCCCCACCTGCTCAGCTCACACAGCTGAGCTCTATGTGCTTATCAGAGCCTGTGAATTATACCGGGACTAGACAGGGAATGTTTTTACTGAGTCTAAATATGCATATGGGCTGATACATGCATTTGGGAAACTGTGGGAAAAACGAGGTTTATTAACCTGCAGGGGAAAAGACGTTAGCCCCTGAGAACTTATCTCTCACCTATTAGAGGTGGTGAATTTACCAAAAGGAGTGGCAACAATCCACATTAAGGGGGCACCAGGAAGGGTACTCAGAGGAGGCAATGGGGGAAGCCTTCCTCAAAATGTATGCTGATGTAGGTCTTTTTAGCCTGGCAAATCGAGCTATTGAGAGTTGTTTGATTTGTGCTCAAACCAATGACGAAGTTACAAAGAAACTTGCCTGGGGAGGGAGGCCTTGGGCTGTACGTCCTTTCCAGACATGTCAAGTAGATTTTACTGAAATATCTTCTGGTAATAGTATGTCAATTAACAGGGTGGCCAAAAGCATTCCCTACTGTTTCAGCAACTACAGGATCAGTTGTTAAAGTCTTTTTGGAACAAATAATTCCTAGATATGGGATTGTGAAAGCCACAGACTCACAGAGATAGGGGAATTCATTTTACAGGAAAAATTCTCCAAGGAGTTATGACTGCTTTAGGGATACAATGGAAGCTCCACACCCCCTGGCACCCCCAGAGTTCGGGTCGGGTTGAGAGAAAGAATGGAGAAATTAAGAAACACCTTCTGAAGCTGCTGATAGAAACCAAGTTGCCGTAGGTGCAGCTCCTGCCCCTGGCTTGGGCAGGAAAAAGGGCCAGGCTCAGAGGAGATATTCAATTGATGTTTGGAATTCCTTACCCTTGCAATTCTAAGCCTAGTGGGGGGTAGAGATAAGTGATGTGAATTTAAACCAATATGTGGCTTGGATACTGTCTGTTGTGAAATCTCTTTGACAGGAGGCTCAGCTGGCACAGACCCTGCCTTTGGACTTTGCTGTTCACAACATCCAGCCAGGAGATTGGGTCCTAGTTAAGGAGTGGAAAGAAGCACCGCTGGTGGTGAAGTGGCGTGGACATTTCCAGGTGTTGCTGACCACAGGAACAGCCGTCAAGACAGCTGAACACGGGTGGACCCATCACACTCGGGTCAAGGTCTGTGAGGCCCCAGAGATTTGGACATCTCAGCTGGAGGAGAAGGACAGGAAGCCACGACTGACACTCAGCTGAGTGCACTGGAGCAGCAGCAAGTGCATGGGCATCGAGGGAAGCCTCGTGTGCCTACCCAGGGACTGCCTGCTGAAACAGTTTGTGTGGGCATCCCTCCTCTCGGATCTCCAGTCACTGGGGACCAGCCCTTGCTGTCACTGTTTTCTTTATGTTAAGCTGTTTCTGTGCCTTCACTCACCACAGGTGCGGAAGACAAGATGAAAGTGCAAATTAGGTTAGGAAATTACATGACACGGTTAGAATGTTTCTCTTAATGGTCTTACCTTTATATTGTCAGTTAGGGTGGGGCCAAGAATGGGAAAATAAGTTTTTAACCTTAGGAGAAGAAGTAGCAAAAACCTTTAACCTTTGCAATTGCTGGGTCTGTGGAGGGCCAGGGGGATCTGAAAAGTGGCCATGGGTGGCCAGCCCAGTCGAACCTGAGAAGAATGTAGAATTTGTCTTTACAAACAAGTTGTAGATTACTGGTAGAAACAATTAGCACCTAGAGATAAAATAAACAATGGAGGGATTACATTGATTGATGAATGGAAAAAGAGATTTCCCTTCACAAACAAACTGTAGGTCTGCTAATCAATGAAATTGGGTTACTGAAGATAAAGAAGCAATGGGGGGGAAATTATGAATTCTATAAGAATTAAAAATTAAAGGGAAAAGTTATACATTAGAGGGGAATCTTAGGCGTTCCGGGAAGTCTGTGCCTCTCAAGTACCTCAGCCTATGGGGAAAGAGAGAGGGAAAAGCGACCGGGAAATTAGGATAAAAGGAGGCTGCGTCCTCCAAAAATCCGAGAGATCCCAGGGGAATGCCCTATGGCCTCTCCCTTTATTAGAATAAAGCAGAAAGGACTCCTCTGTCTCCTTTTTGGACATAAACCTCTGGTGTTTGTGAATTAATTTTCCTTACAAACCTAAATGGTGGGTCAGCACCCTGACTGAGGTCCATAATGGAACAGGATTTTGGGATGAAGAAGGAAGTCCATGGCCGCTTCATTCTTCTGAAAGGAGCACTTATTGTCTAAACAGAACAGGAAGCGTATACGTGGAAAAAGTGTTTGTGACTGGACTTTGGGTTTAGATTGTTGGATCCCCAACTGCCTTCCTTATGATTGTTCCAGATATCAAGGCAGATGGAATCAAACTCATGTTAAGCTCTCAAATGGTAGCTGGGTAAAGTGTTCCAACCATAATTATCAGAAAGATCTGGAAGGCTGTAAAGCAGTGGGGAAGGATAAGTTTTTGACTCCTTATTTTTAAGCTGCCCCCAAGACAATTCCACAAGTAGGACAGATGTTGTTGGTGAGTATCAGTGGAAGTGGCAACACCAAAACGGAACTTGAACTGTTTTTAGCAGGTTCTGGTCCAAATCTAATAAAACAAATCTGGGGTGTAACTGCAGCTGGAAGCCTCATGTGGGAGCATGGAAGTGCAAATACTGTGATTCCTATGAGGGGCAACTATTGTTGGGGGACCACTAGGCCCAGGAAGCAAGCTGTATTTTGACCCCCTCAGTGGATGATGAAAATTGGGAAGGTCCCTTTGCCAACGGGACCTGGGCTGTAAAGGGGCATTACTGGATTTGTGGCCAACATGCCTATCACAGGTTACCCCCAAACTGGTCAGGGATATGTTATGTGGGGTGTATCAGACCACTGTTCTTTCTGCTACCACAAGTTCAGGGAAACCAGTTAGGAATCAAGGTATATGATGATCTAATTAGGGAAAAGCGGTTGATTGATGTGTCCCTGGCTGAGGGGAGCACCCAAAAGTGGGGTGATGATGAATGGCCACCTGAACGAATCATACAACACTATGGACCAGCCACTTGGAATCCTAATGAATTAATATCATCTGCCAGAGAACCCATTTATAATTTAAATCGGATAATTAGGTTACAAGCTGTCTTTGAAATAATAAGTAACCAGACAGCTGCAGCTCTTGACCTTCTTGCTGACCAATCTACTCAGATGAGAAATGCAATATTTCAACACTGGATGGTATCAGACTATGTATTGGCAGAAGAAGGGGGCGTGTGTGGCAAATTAAATGACTCAAACTGCTGTTTGCAAATAATGGAAAAGTGGTAAAACAAACAGCAAAAGGAATAAGAAAGTTGGCTCATCTTCTGGTCCAAACATGGAAAGGATTAGAATGGGACATGTTTTCGTGGTCACCTGGTGGACTGTGGGTTAAACAACTGCTTTTTTCCTCTTATATGAGGTAGCAACTCTAATCTTTTTATCATGCATGATCCCTTGCTTAGTACAACTTATTCAACATGTGATCAAAGGGATGTAGGTAATAGCCATGCCTAATGATCCAGAAATGGCTACAAAAGGACAGAAATTGATGACACTGCAAATAATTGCAAAACCAAAAAGGACACAGGAACAAGAAATTAAGTCAACGATAGCTAAAGTTTGTAAAGAGAATTATTAAAAATAAAAGAGGAGGGATTGTGAGGAATGTAGCATTTGTCTTTACAAACAAGCTATAGACTGCTCGTAGATACAGTTAGCACTTAAAGATAAAAGAAACAATGGGAGGGATTACACTGATTAATGAATGGGAAAAGAGATTTGCCTTTACAAACAAACTGTAGGTTTGCTAGTAAATGAAATTGGGAAACAGAAGATGAAAGAAGCAATGGGGGAAAACTATGAATTCATAAAAATTAAAAATGAAATGGAACGTTATACATTAGAGGGGAATCTTAGGTGTTCCAGGAAGTCTGTGCCTCTCAAGTACCTCAGCCTATGGGGAAAGAGAGAGGGAAAAGCGACCGGGAAATTAGGATAAAAGGAGGCTGCATTGTCCAAAAATTTGAGAGATCCCAGGGGAATGCCCCATGGCCTCTCCCTTTATTCAAATAAAGCAGAAAGGACTCCTCTGTCTCCTTTTTGGACATAAACCTCTGGTGTTTGTGGATGAATTTTCCTTACACGAGGCACTCCCAGGCATTCCCTATTATGATTGAATTTGTCCCAGCACAGTCCCAGTTGCTCCCAGTTCCTCTCAGGGTCACCGAAACTAAGAGAAAAAAACCAAAAAGGACCGTCAACCATTTTAAATTTAGAGAGTCAATGCATTACTTTATTATCTGGGCAGGACGTTGTGGCCAGGATGTACCACAGAAATCTTCTCATTCACATATCACCCGTGTGTGCAGAGAGAATCATTCCCTGACACTCCGGTTCTAGGAGATTTTTCAGATCTTTTATGCAGTCAACACTCATAGAAATGAATTGGGTCAGTGTTCAGTACTCACAGAAATGAATTGGGTCTAAAGTTGCAAATATTCAGTTCCTCATATTTGGTCTCCTTTTGGATCTCGATTCCTTCCCTTTTGATGTTAATTAGATCTTCCTTTCCTCATTCTCTTATCAGTAGGAGTTGTCTGCAGCTGTGCCAGAGGCAGAGTCTGGGGCAGATGTTCCTCTGTGGCCACTGATGTTCTGTTAATGGCCGCTGATGGCCCTTGAGCATTCCAGCTGCTCCCAGGGTGTTGATGTGTTGAGTTCATCAGACCCCACCTGGTGCAGCAATGCCCTGCAAAGAAAACTAAAAGTCTTTTAGGGCAAAGGCAAACAAAAGCCCTTGATTAAAATTACAGAAAAATTTCTGAACGGATATGTTGTCCAGCACCACTTTGGTCCAGTGTTTCCCAGTTCTCTCAGCTGCCCACAGCACATTCCCAGTCACTCCCAGTTAGGTCCCAGTCACCACCCCTATGGTCTCAGACACTCCCAGTATATCCCAGTTGCCCTGAACAATCTCGTAGTCATTCCCAGGCACTCCCAGTTACCTCAGTGTGTTTCACTTCTGCCAGTTTTATCCCAGTTGCCCCTGGAATAGTCCCAGTGCCTCTCAGCATTGTTTTGAGTTTGTTTTTTTTAGTGGGGAGAGTAATATTTGGAGAATGCAGAACTCCAGAGCTGAGCCCAGTCACTCCCAGTCATTCCCTATTATGATGCAGCTTGCCCCAGCATGGTCCCAGTTGCTGCCAGTTCCTCCCATTTTCATCTAGTGTGTTCCCAGTTCTCCCACTTGCCCCAGTACAGTCCCAGTCTCTCCCAATATGAGGCCACGGCCACCAGTTGCTCCCTGTCAATGCCACCATGACCCCAGTAGCCTCCAGTATAATCCCTGGGACTCCCTGTCTCTCCCAGTATATCCCAGTCACCCCCAGCATGCTGCCAGTCACTCTTACTTCTTCCCAGTTGCTTTCAGCATGATTCCAGTTGTTCACAGCCGCTCCCCGTCCATCCCAGTATGATTCCAGTCACTCTCAGTGTGATCCCAGTCTCACCCAGCATGGACCCAGCTGCTCTCCCTGTGATCCCAGGATGATCCCAGTTGCTGCCAGAATAGTTCCAGTTGTTCCCAGTTCCTCCCAGGATGATCCCTAGAATAGCCCCAGTCTCTCCCAGTATTGTCCCAGTATCTCCCAGTATGGTTCCAGTACCCCCAGTATGGTTAAAGACACTCTCATTATATCCCAGTTGCCCCAGTAAGGTTCCAGTTAGCTCAGAATGATGCCAGTCTTTCCCAGTTACTCCCAGTTCTCTCCAGCCTGATCCCAGTTTCTGTCAGTGTCCCATACTCCCAGTTGTTCCCAGTATGATCCCTGTTATGGCCTCAGTCCCCTCAGCATGGTTCCAGTACCTTCCAGTTGATCTCAGTTCCTCCCAGTGTGTCCACATTTTCCTCCCAACATGGGCCCAGTAGCTCCCAGTAACCCCCAGTCTGGTTCCACTCACACTCACTGTAATCCCATTGGATCCCAGGATGATCCCAGTAGGACCCGTAGTCACTCCCAGTATGGTTCCAGTCCCTCCCAGTATGATCCTTTGTTCCCAGTCACCCCCAGTATGATTTTAGTCATAACCAGTATGATCCAGTCACTCCCAGATCCTCACAGTATTATTCCAGTCATTCCCAGAGGGACTCCTGTCACTTCCAGTGTGCCCCAGTTGCTCCCAGTCAATCCCAGTGTGGTTCCAGTTGTGGCCAGCACTTTCCCATCACTCCCAGTCTGATTGCAGAGTGATCCCAGTGATTTTTTGGACATTCCCAGAACTATTCCAGTCACTCCCAGTACAATCCCAGCTAGTTCCAGTAGGATCCCAGTATGACTCTGCCATGGGCACAGCTGCTCCCATTATCATCCAGTGTGGTTCCAGTTGCTCCCATTTCCCCTCACTGTGGTTCCAGTCTCTCCCAGTGCATCCCAGTTGCCGCCAGCATGTTCCCAGTCACTGCCAGTTGTCCTCAGCTGCTTCCAGACTGATCCCAGTTGCTCACAGCCTCTCCCAGTCACCCTCAGTGCAGTCCCAGTTGCTGCCAGTGTGATCCCAGTATTTCTGAGCATGGTTCTAGTTGCTCTTTGTTCTTCCCAGTGTGATCCCAGTTGCCTCCAGTTGCCACTAGCACAGTCCCAGTCACTCCATAGATGAGTGTTTCCAACACCTCAAATGCCATAAACCCAAGGTTTTGGGGGAATTTAAGAGGCACATGGAGGAATGGAAAATCCAGGAAGCTGCTATTGTATGGGAATTTGGAAGGGAGCTGCAGAACTCAAAATTCCCAATGCCCAGAATGCTGAAATTCCATGGTTTTGGTTGGAATTTGGGAGGTCAGCAGAAAGATTCTGAATTCTCGGTGCCCGGAATGCCATTATTCAATGGGAATTTGGGTGGGGAACTGGAGTATTCTAAATACTAAATTCTAAATATTCTAAATAATAATATTCTAAAAAATATTATTAATTAATAATAATTTATTAATTTGAAAATAATACTCTAAAATATTAAATATTCAACCAGAATCCTGTTACTCCTTTGGAATTTTTTTGAATTTTAAGATGGCTTATTTGGGATTCTAAATTCCTAACAATCAGAATGCTGTTATTCCATTTGAATATGGGATGAGAACTGGAGGATCCAAGATTCCCAATGCCCATAATACTGTTATTCCATGGGGATTTGGGTGGGGAGTTGGAGAATTCCAAATTCCTGATGGAGAGAATGCTGTAATTCCATTCTTTTAGTGGGAATCTGGGAAGGGAGAAAGAGGATTCTAAATTCTCAGTGCCTGGAATGCCATTATTCCATTGATTCCCAGCATTGCCCAGCAAACCCAAACCTGGACCTTCAAACCCAACTTTTCAAATACAACCTTTGATCACCAAATCCAGCCTTGAACTTTAACTCCAACCTGGACTATCAAATTCAACATTTAACTACCTGGGATGGGCTGGGATGGGATGGGATGGGATGGGATGGGATGGGATGGGATGGGATGGGATGGGATGGGATGGGGCCAAGCTGGCTGCAGGCACCAGCCCTGAGGTCCAGCTCTGCCACTCACCCTCCTGTGCTGGCTGGAACTGCTCGCTGGTGGCCATCCTAAACCCAAGGGCACAGACAAGGAACGTGTGGGCAGGGCACGAATGCTGCTCTGACCCCTGGGCTCTGGCCAGCACTGACATCAGCAGGAGTGGCAGAGTCCCAGCCCAAGCAGACCTGCCACCCCCCGAGCCCCGGCAGCGCTGGTGCCCGGCTCCTGCCCCACAGACCTGTGCCCTGGGGGCTTCTGTGCCAGAGGGAGCCAAAGCCCACGTGCACTGGGGGCACCAGCACAAGGCCCCGGTCTCACAGGGATCCCCGCAGCTCCGGCCCCTGCCCACCCGCTCTGTCACCAGCACAAAGGCTTCAGCAGAACCACCAAAGGCCGAGGGGCTTCTGGCCATCTTCCCTTCCCCACTGCACGCCTGGGCAGCTTGCTGAGCACAGGCACCCTTTTCCCCCTCTTCCCTGATGCCCTGCAGACCCTGGGCACCAAAAGAAAGCACCTGTCAGTCAGTCTATTTTAACACATCCTGTATTTGTACACTAAAGTAAAATACAAAGAAGAAAAGAACAATCTTGAAGGAAAAGAAAATCCCTGCTGGCTCAGGTGGCCCCAGCAGACAGAGCCTCCCACATCAGCTCTCCACAGAACCTCAGCAGCGCCGCCAGCCGAGGCCTGACAGACGAGGCCGTGTCTGCCATGCCTGGCGGAGCTGATCCCGCAGCCTCTGGAACATGGAGATCGGAGGCTGCTCTACTGCCCTGAGAACGCACAAAGTTTGAATTGCCAGGCTTCGGACAGCAAGGCTGGCGTCATCTGCCATGTCTTCAAGGGCTGCAAGAGAGAGGAACAGAGCCACGGTCAGATCCCAGATCTGCAGGGACCCAAGGAGATCCCCGTGCCAGGGCCATCCCAGCCTGCTCCAGCCATGGCCTGGAGGGATCAGGGACTACTGGGATCAGCCCGAAGCTGCTGGCCACGAATCCCCCACGGGCCCCTGAAATCTCTGTGTGCTCTGCCCACGCCACCCCCCGTCCGCACAGGGAGCAGAGCCCTCCGCAGCCGGGGCAGGGCCTGCAGCTCCTCCTGCCAGCCCCGCTGCCAGCCCGCTGCCCTCACTCACCTCTGCACATCAGCTGCAGCTGCTCCTGCTGCCCCCGCAAGCTGCGCCCGGCGAGCCCTGGGAACACAGAGCCTGTCACGGCTCTGCCCAGCGGCACAGCTCCCTGCCCGCGGGGCGCTGCCAGCCCTGCGGCCACTCGCCTCCTGGCCCGGCGGGGCTCAGCCCGGGCCCTTGCCGCACGCTGCCGCCCCAGGGCACGGCTGCGGAGGGCGGCAGCAGCCCCGAGGGCAGCCGGGCTCGCGGCGCCGGGCCGGGATGGCGCTGCCGGGCAGCAGCCGGGGCTGGGGCCGAGCTGCGCCGGGCCGGGCCGGGAGGGGAGGGAGCCCGGGCTGGTGGCTCACCCGTGAACCTGATGGCCGCCTCGCAGGGGCTCCTGCGGGGCTCTGCAGGTACGGCAGGGCCTGGCGCAGGTGCTCGGCCGCCGGCTCCTGTCCTCTGCCAGCTGCGGAGAGCGCCAGGGGCTGCAGTTGGTGCAGGCTCAGCCCCTTGGCCGGGCGCTGCGTGCGGCCAGCACTGGCCTCCCTGCCCGCACAGCCCTGGGGCGCGGCCAGCAGCCGCTGGGCCGGGCTCTGCAGGGGCACAGGGCCGGGGCTGCTGCCCGGGAGCCGCGGTGCCGCCTCGCCGCACAGCCCCGCTGGGCCGGGGCTCCATCGCAGCCGGCTCGGGCCGCAGGAGCCGGGAGCAGAGCCCGCGCGGCCTGGGCAGGGAGCAGCGTGTGGCTGCAGCGCTGGGCAGGCTGGCGGCTGCAGCCGCACACGCTGAGCAGCGCTCGGGCGGCTTCTCCAGCCCGAGGCCGGGGCTTGCGGGCCGTCCTTACCAGGTGCACGCCAACACTCCAGGGCTGCTCCACCTGCAGCATCTCCTGGAGATCCCTCCTCTGCAGGAACCTGGCTGAAGAACGCAGCGTTGCCCGGGAGATCTGGAGAGCAGCAGAGACGCGCAGGTGGCACCACAGCCCAGGGCACAGGAGCCACGTCCCTGGAGCACGGCCAGGAGGAGGCTGCAGCCCGCCAGGCGCCAGAGCAGGAGGCAGCCGAGCCCCTGCCCGGGCTGCGGGGTAGCGCCGAGTCTCACCTCAGCCACGCGCTGGTTCTCGTCGTGGCAGTGGAAGGAGAGCGGGAGCAGGCTCTGGCGCACGTGGGACTTCAGGGCCCTTTTTATCCTTTTTGATGAAAAGTCCATCATGTCTCTGAAGATGAACATGGAGCACAACTGCACCTGGCTATCATCCTGTATGAAAGGAAGAGAAAAAGACCTCAGCATGGGCTGCTTCACACCCAGCTGGGCACAGGCCTGAAAATGCACAGGGCACAAAGTGGGCAGGAAGCACCCAGTGGCCGTGGCTGGAGGCAGCGAGCCTTACGTTGTCAAAGAGCGGCAGGAGCGCCTCAGCCAGCTGCAGGGCGAGGGGCGTTTCTATCATGGTGCCGCTGTACGGGAACAGACAGCTGAGGAGAACGATGCTCGTCCTGACCACGTCGCTGTCATTTTCCCGCAGGAGCTCCACGAGCCGTGCGTGCAGGCCCCACATTCGCATGGCCTGTGTGGAACACAAGCGTGTGAAACGCCACCCTGGTGCCGCAGGGCCCAGAGGCCAAAGGCCTGTGCCAGAGCCCTGGGGCAGCTGAAGGGGGAGGCAGGAGAGCTGGGAGCAGCTGCCTCAGCTCCCGAAGCCCAGCCAAGGCCAAGCGACCGCGTTCCCCAGCCCCAGGCCGGCAGCACGGCTTCAGCCGCTGCCCCTTCTCACCATGGAGATGTTCTTGCCCAGCACCACGAGGCCTCTGAGTGCCAAGCGCTGCCTCTCCCTGCACTCGCTCTGCAGGTTCCTTGCCATGATGTCCAGGGCGCGCTCATGCCATTCACTCCAGTCCAGGCCCTGGAGGATCTGAAAGGCACAGGGCGCTGCCAGGGGAGCGGCCGGCAGGAGCCCAAAACCGCACAGGGCTGGGCCCAGGCAGCAGCACAGGGCGCGGGCACCGTCCCAGGCAGCTGCAGCCACCAGAGTGCAGAGAGCTGGGAGGCAGCTCAGCCAGGCAGCGCTGGCCTTCAGGCTCACCGCTGCCAGCCTGCCTCTGCCCACTGCCCCTCGAGCAGCACCAGGCAGCCCAGCCCTGGGGGACAGGCCCTGAGGGGCAGGAGGAGCAGGGCAGCAGGCGGGGCTGAATGAGGCTGGGGAAGGGCAGCCAGAGGGCCCTGGAACTCTCTGCAGATTTCAGGACAGACCTGAACAGGCTGTGCAGGGCGTGGAGGGCCGGGAGCAGGCACGGCGGCGAGGCCTGGCCAGGCCCCAGCAGGGGACCGGAGGGGGGGTGGGGACTGGGGAGAGCCTAAACAGAGCAGACTGCCTGGTGTTGCTGCCCAGCACATCAAGGGGTCAGCATGGCGTGGTCCTGCAGACATGATGCCTCCATGGCCAAGTTGGTCAGGCTGTGTTCAGGCGGTCTGGACAGCGCGGAGAGCGGCTGCGCCCGCCGCCCCCCTCGCGCGCAGCCCTCGGGAGGGAGAGGAGCAATGGCTGGTGAGCCCTGAGCCTTGGGCGGTGGGCCCCATACCTGTC
>JAREIS010004578.1:0-11227 GCA_030060385.1 Muscicapa striata striata | reverse complement strand
CTGGTGCCTGTGACATCACAAGAAGCAGGGCTGTGATTTCTCCTGGTGCCTGTGACAACACAAGGTTCACGGCTGTGATGTGCTCTGGTGCCTGTGACATCACAATGGTCAGGGCTGTGATGTGCTCTGGTGCCTGTGACATCACAAGGGGCAGGGCTGTGATGTGCTCTGGCACCTGTGACATCACAATGGTCAGGGCTGTGATGTGCTCCGGTACCTGTGACATCACAAGGGCCAGGGCTGTGATGTGCTCTGGCGCCTGCGACATCACAAGGAGCAAGGATGTGATGCGCTCTGGTGCCTGTGACATCACAAGGAGCAGGGCTGTGATGCGCTCTGGTGCCTGTGACATCATAAGGGTCAGGGCTGTGATGTGCTCTGGTGCCTGTGACATCACAATGGTCTGGGCTGTGATGTGCTCTGGTGCCTGTGACATCACAAGGAGAGGGGCTGTGATGTGCTCTGGTGCCTGTGACATCACAATGGTCCGGGCTGTGATCTTCTCTGGTGCCTGTGACATCACAAGGGTCAGGGCTGTGACGTGCTCTTGTACCTGTGACATCACAAGAACAGGGCTGTGATGTGCTCTGGTGCCTGTGACATCACAAGTGTCCGGGCATTGATGTGCTCTCGTACCAGTGACATCACAAGGAGCGGGGCTCTGATGTGCTCTGCTGCCTGTGACATCACAGTGGTCAGGCCTCTGATGTGCTCTGGTGCCTGTGACATCACAGGGAGGAGGGCAGTGATGTGCTCTGGTGACTGTGACATCACAATGATCAGGGCTGTGATGTGCTATGATGCCTGTGACATCACAAGGAAAGGGGCTGTGATGTGCTCTGGTGCCTGTGACAGCACCAGGGTCAGAGCTGTGATGTGCTCTGGTGCCTGTGACATCACAAGGAGCAGGGCTGTGATGTTCTCTGGTGCCTGTGACGTACTTTGGTCCCTGTGACATCACAAGGGGCAGGGCTGTGATGTGCCTGGTGCCTGTGACACATCACTGTGATGTGCTCTGGTACCAGTGACATGAAGGAGCTGGGCTGACTCTGGTACCTGTGACATCACAATGGTCAGGCCTCTGATGTGCTCTGGTGTAGTGTTCAGGGGGCCAGGGTTAAGCTAGCCCCCCAAGGTGCTACGAGAACCCAGATAGCTCAGGGGGGGTTCAAGTAGCCCCTTGGCTACCTGCCAGCGAGGAAAAAGACTGAGACCTGTAGCTGAATTATTCCAGAGACTGTTTATTCTTCGAAGGGAGTTCAGGCTACAAATCCGTTAGATACAGGTAGAACAGAAGTATTTATAGATTTCAGAGGGATTCGGAAAGGAACCAGTTAAAACACTAGTTAAACTCAATATCCAATTATATTTCACTTAACACTCTAAAAGAAACCAATCACTGTACTAACTTGAACACCAATGAGACTCTAAAGTGATAAGAAGTTTTCAGGCAAAAATTGTCTCATGTGAGAGGAGTTTTTCTTTGTTTCTCAGGAGAGAGCTTCCCAGGGATATTTTTCTGGGAGTTTTTTGTCACCCACAATTCCTCTCTCTGTATTTACAAAGAGAGCGTCTTTGACAGTTTTTTTGAAACACTGGACCATACATGAAAACATAGCTAACACAATGAAAATGACAATGAGAATCCACACAATGCCCTTGACCAAAGAAGGGGCCCATCCCGTCAGTCCCCATTGTCCGAGGAGATTGTTGACCCAGTCTGGGGTGGTTTCCTTCTTCAAATCTTTCACGAGGGTTTTCAGCTTCTGGATGTTTTCTTGGATGGATGTGGAATGGGAAGAGAGGTTGAAGCAGCACATTCCTTCAAAGTCTTCGCAGCCCTGTCCGTGGGAGAGCAGCAGAAAGTCAATTGCTGCTCGGTTTTGCAGAGTTGCATGTCTTGTGGTTTCTTCATCTTTCAAAAGATCACTCAAAGCAGCAGATGTAGCATTGGCCTGCTTACTAAGCCAGCACCCCAAATGGTCAATGTCTCCAAGGGCTTTTGCTGCTGCTACCCATGGTAGGAACAGGGAGGCAGCAATTCTTTTGGGTTTGTTCCAAACGTGCAATACAGGGTTGCAATTTTCATCAAATTGAGTATAGGATCTTTTCACATGTTTTGACTGGCTTTCTTTTTTCCAATTATGTAACAGAGTGGTGTTTGGGGTGAGGGTAGAAAGCTTGCCAAGGCTACATGGCCCTTCTTGAAGACGGGAGGGAATTCCGGCCCAAACTCGGTCACCACAGATGAGAAACATTCCCTGGGGCAATTTTTTTGGGGTGGAGAGAGGACTCAGAAATTCTGGGTGCGGTGTAATGACACCAATCGGGACTATTGTATGCTTTGTTTATGGGGAAATGTCTTTCCTGTACGTGTATTTGTACAGATCTACTTCATGCAAAATTTGTCTTGGGCGCTTAAAGTGAAATTTGATGCAAAATGTTGCTTTGGAGGACCCCAGCAAATCCAATTCTTGGGGTTCCTCAGGAGTGTTTGGCAAAATTTTTGTCCAATCGTCCCAAGTGTCCACCGGGTAGGGTCTCTTACCTGTGGTGCGAAGGAGTTCTGAGTTTTGAACGGGCCATTCATCTGCTGCAAATGGGATTCCCACTAAACATGTAGAAAGTGGGTTGTCAAGGTTGCCCATGGATAAACACAGGTTGTCTTGTTTCAAAGTTTTTGCTAAAGTCACCCAAATGTTTTGGGAAGGTTGTGGGTTGATCCAGCCGAAGGCATGTGGTATGGTGATGGACATCCAGGCTGCAGTGAGGACAACACTGACGGAGATATTTTTCATCTTTGGACAAGGATGAGACTTCTACTAAGAAATACAAGCAAAAATTGTTATCATGGAAAGGGAAAGAATTGGATTCTGACCTTTTACTTTTCTCCCCTACTTTCATACAAAATTGGGGATAGAGTTAAAGGTATTAAGAGAGATAGTTAAAACAACTTTTTTCAGAAGTTAATAACATTTCAGCTAAAAACTACTTTAATAACAAAAGGTTCAGCTTAAGGCTTAACTGAGGTAGCTGTGCGCTGCTTGATTTTCTGTTTCGTCAGCTGTCTAGTGACAGGACGATTTTTTCGTTGGTTTGCAGGTACTTTGTGACGCTTGCGTCTCCACGCAGCGCTGGTTTGATTTTGAGGAGGCTTTGTATTGGCCTCTGGAGAATTTTTCTCATTGCTGGAAGATGTGGGTTTTGCCGTACCTAGGTAGGGTTTGATATTTTTTTCCTGGGAACCATTTTGGACCAGATGGCAGGGATACACATGCGTATCCCCTTCCCCAGGTGATCAGTTGAAAGGGCCCAGAAATTTGCTGTGTTTCTGGGTCCTTCACCAACACTGGTGGTTTTTCAGTGAGCTTAGCTTGAGTTGTGTTTGCAAAGTGACGGAGAATGGGAGGATCAGGCTCTGATGTGGTGCAATTTAAAAAATTGATAACATAAAGGGCTTTGCAAAGTCTCTCAACTGGAGACAATATTTCTGTGTCTCTTTTTTGCTGATTGAGAACTCTTTTGAGGGTTTGGTGTGTTCTTTCTACAATAGATTGTCCTGTGGGGTTTGAAGCAATGCCAGTGGTGTGTTCAATTCCCCATTCATTAAAAAACTTTTTTAATTGTTTAGATTTGTAGGCGGGGCCATTGTCAGTTTTGACTCTTTTTGGGACCCCTAGAGTGGCAAATGCCAGGAGAAAATGCTTAGCAGCATGTGTGGCTTTTTCTCCTGCGTGCGCTGATGCAAAAACTGCTCCAGAAAATGTGTCCACTGACACGTGCACATATTTGGACTTCCCAAAAGATGGGAAGTGGGTCACATCAGTCTGCCACAGCTGGCAGCTGCTGAGACCTCTGGGATTGACACCTGTACCCATAGAGGGTATTTGATAAGTTTGACAGCTTGGGCACATTGCCACGATGGCTTTTGCCTGATCTTTTGGAAGTTTGAACATTCGCATGAGAGCAGGCACATTTTGGTGAAAAAATGCATGTGACAGCTTTGCCTGTGCAAAGATGTCAGGTACATTTGCAATTTCAGCAGGCATGGCCAGTGCATCTGCTCTTCTGTTTCCTTCTGTAATAAAACCTGGGAGATCAGTGTGTGATCTTACGTGAACAATGTGATAGGGTTGTTTTCTGTTAGAAATTAAGTGTGTCAGCGTGGAAATGAGTTGATATAACTTTGGGTTGGAAACATCCTTTAAAAAGGCATGTTCTGCTCTCATAGCTATGCCGGCTACATACGAGGAATCTGTGACTAAATTAAAAGGTTCGTCTTTGAATTTCTCAAAAGCTCTAACAACTGCTGCCAGCTCAGCAATTTGTGGAGATCCCTCCACTGTTTGGACATCAGAGTCCCAATTCTGGGTTTTGGGGTTTTTCCAAGTCATAACTGACTTGTGAGACGAGCCTGAGCCGTCAGTAAAGACAGTTAGAGCTTTGAGAGGGGTACTGCTTTGGACTAATTTTGGAACTAAATGAAAACCTGCATCTTTATTAAAAAGCTTGTGTTTGGGTAAGTGAATGGAAATTTGGCCAGTGTAGCTATCTAGAGCAATTTGGAGACTTTCATTGGTTTGGAGCAAATGCTCCAGGTCTCCAGTGGTCAGTGGTAGGTAAATACATGTGAATTCACAACCTGCGAGAGAGCGGAGGCGAGATCTGACTTTCCTTATCAAGTGTGCCATGATTTCTTGAAATGTGGTGATTGTTTTTGTGGGTTGGTTGCTTGTGAAAACCCATTCTAGAATCAGCAAAGGGTCTGTGAGTTGAGAGTCCCACTGAAAAATCAGTCCATGAAAATGAGGAGCTTTCCCCAAAATGACAAACTGGAAGGGCAAATTTGGTTCAAACCGGTGGGCTTGGCGTGAGGAAAGGGCTTCTTGTACTTTGATGATGGCATCCTGAGCTTCTGGTTTGATGGTGCACGGGGAGTCGAGGTCTTCGTTGCCACGGAGGAGGTTGAACAGAGGAGCAAGCTCCTTTGTTGTGATTCCCAGAAGGGGGCGTATCCAACTGATGGATCCGCACAGGCTGTGCAAGTCTCTCAGGGTTTTCGGGTTGTCTCGGATGGAAACCTGCTGGGGTACGATGGTTCTCTCTTGAATTTGAAGACCTAGGTATTTCCACGGGCTGGTGTACTGTACTTTGTCTTCACGGATTTCAAATCCTGCTTTTTCAATAGTTTCAATGGTTGTTTTCACTGCTTTGTCCAAACGAGTCTTTTCAGAGGCACAGATGAGGATGTCATCCATGTAGTGGTAGATGATTACATCTGGGAAGGATTTCCGAACTGGAGAAAGGACGTGAGCCACGTACCATTGGCATATGGTAGGAGAGTTTTTGAGTCCTTGGGGAAGGAAGCGCCAGTGGTATCTTTTGAGAGGAGCCTCTCTATTTAGAGAGGGGACGGAGAAGGCAAACCGAGGTGCATCTTGGGGGTGCAGAGGGATGCTGAAAAAGCAATCTTTGATGTCAATGACGGCGAGTGTCCAGTCTCGAGGCAGCATAGATGGCGAAGGCAGGCCAGGCTGGAGAGGACCCATGTCTTCAATGACGTCGTTGATCTTGCGGAGGTCTTGGAGAAGTCTCCATCGGTCAGTTCCAGGTTTTTGCAAGACGAAAACTGGAGTGTTCCAAGGGCTTGTGGTTTCAACGATGTGGCCTTTGGCGAGTTGTTCTTCAACCAGGGAATGCAATGCGCGCAGTTTGACCTTTGACAGGGGCCACTGTTCTTGCCAGTTGGGGTCTTCACTTTTCCAAGTGAGCCAAGGGGTGGGTGGTAAAGTGCACGCCTCAGTGGCCCCAATTACAAATCCTGGTTTTGGATCTGGAGGGACATTCCCCACTGGGAAAGAACATCTCTGCCCCACAGGGTGATGGGGGCTCTGACCACGAACGGACGAACAGTTGCCAACTTGCCTTCGGGCCCTTCAATGACGACGTTGTTTCTGCTTTGCATGGACACTGTGACACCGCTGATTCCAGCGATCATGCCAGGTACCGGTTGCAATTCCCAGTTGTCTGGCCATTCCGAGCGAGAGATGATGGTGACATCAGCTCCGGTGTCCAGGATTCCTGGTCTGTGGATCTTCTCACCTCTGCAAAGGATGCTGCATTCAAGGACGGGCTTCTTGGATCCCATGATTTGCACCCACAAGACGAGAGGGTTGGGAGGGAGTCGTTCGTTGAGATGCTTGGGAAGCAGGAAGGCTTGAGCTATGGGGGTCCCCTGTGGAAGGAAAAAGGGGGGGTCTGTGCAGCAAAGTTGAACATAGATTTCTTGTCCAGAGTGGAGGGTCTGGATTTCTGGCAAAACAAAAATTTGTTTGGGGGCATGAAGTGCATCACCCATTACGAAAATGCTCCAAGGACCGTCTGGGGGTGCGCATTTGCCTGTAGGTAGACGAGAGTAGAGATAATCTGTAAAGGTTATTGAACGGAGGCTTACCAGTTGACGTCTGGTACTGAAGTCTGGGATTGATGGGTTTTCTTGAAGTTTGGTGGAATCCGATTGATTCTCATAGGTGGAGGTGTGCGGGAGATGGCCTTTGATTTGTTGTCGTAGCGCGGGGCCACCGCGCTCCAATGGAAGTTTTTTTGTTGCTGTGGGTATTTTTGTTGTCTCTGGGGTTTGTTATTATTGTTGTGTGGTTGATACATCTGAGGCTTTTCTGGGCAATCTTTTAAAAAATGTCCAGGATCACCACAGTAAAAGCAACGGGCACTGTCATGGGAAGCAACCATTGCAACGGCTCCAGTAACCCCTTCTGCAATACCTTTGGCAACTGCTTGGGCTACTGTGTTCTCAGTGGACATGTGATGTGTGCAAATTTCCACCATCTTTTCAATTGTGGGTGGAGGGTCGAGGGGCAAAGGCCTTAGGACAGTTTTGCCTTGCTCATTTGCATTGGTCATGGCAAGCTTACAAAGAAGTTCCTTTCTCGCCTCCGCACTCTCAATCTGTTTGTCTAAAGCATCTTTCAGTCTATCTACAAACTTGATAAAACTCTCATCTATTTTTTGTTTAATGTTTGAAAAATGTAAAGTGGGTGTGGAGTCATCTGGAGTGAGGAGCAGTGATGTTTTTGCTGCATTTGCTATGTCTAATAGTATGTTCCTGAGGAAAAGGTTAGGTTGTTCTGAAGGTGATAAATTGTTTTCACCAGCCAGCTGTTCTACAGTAAAATTTGGGCAGTTTGGATCTTTTGCATAATTATCAGATAAAACCTTTAATTGTTTGTGCCAATGCTGTTCAAATAACATATATTCGGCTGGTGATAAAAGGCAATGTACAATGTTTTGTATATCATAAGGTACTAAAATTTGTGAGGAATAAACAGCTTCCAGTAAATTTTTAAAAATTTGAGTGTTTCTCCCATAATCTTTGGCAATTTTGGATAACTCAGTTAATTGTTTAAGGTAAAAATCTTCATAATTAGGTCTGTTTGTTGCACCACCTCTCCTGCTTGGTTTATATGTGACAGGAAAAGCAGAAATATTTTGAGCAATCTCCCATTGTCCATTTTGAGTGGCTAATAATTTGATCTTGGCCCAAGGGTCATGGAATTCTTCTTCTGAATCATAGGAATTTGAATCATCAGAAGAACCATAATGTTTGTATTTTTTGCGGTGCTTTTTAAAAGAAGCAGAGGGAGTCTGTTGGTCATGGGGGGGGAGCGTGGACGCTGTCGAAAAAGGCAAGACAGGGGGTGCGGAGAACACGGAGATGGGGTGAGTGGGGATACATGAAGGTACAGGATGGGGTGTAACCGGCGCTAGGGCGGCAGGGGCAGGGAAAGTCGTACACACGCAACGGTGAGAGTGACTCGTTTCTACGGGGTGGCTGCTGCTGATTGCAGGATGAGGAGTCGGAGGGGCCGGTGGCAGGGAGGCAGAGGCGGGGTTTCGCGCGGCTGTGGGGGGGGTCGGCGAGACGGTCTCCGAGCGGTCCGGGGCAGGGACGGGGGAGGGGCCCGTGGGTGTGCGCGGAGCCGGGGGGAAGGAGGGAGCAGTGGTACTGCGCGGGGCTAGGGGAGGGGAGAGAACCGGGATGGTGTCAGAGGGGGAATGGGGGAGGGTGAGCAGTGCCTCTGAGCTAGGAGAGACAAAGGATACATTGAGGTTGGAAGGGGGGGCAGCGGGCAACAGATTGCATGAAGTTACTTTCAAGGACGGTGACAGAGCGAGCTGGTGTTCTATGGGGCTGTTTTGTGAGGGCGGGGGGGATGGAAGAAGGAGCTGTATTAGAAAGAGACTAATTCGGTTCAGAGGAAAATAAAGTTGTATTTTTACGAGCACTAACGATTAATTGAAACAAAGGAATAAAATAAGCAATTTTAAAATCACCTTTAGTTTGCAGCTGCTATATGCGAGTACCAACATGATTCCAGTAAGTTTCAGAGCAGATAGAGTCAGAGTTAGTATCAGGGAACTGTTGAAGTAACCATTTAACAATTTTTTAAAATTATTTTTTGAAATTTTTTTCCCAGAAAAGTTACAATTATTAGTAGAAAGCAAAGATAGAATTTGGGAATAAAACTCTTTTTCTATGGGAGTAAGGGAAATTGTGGTGAGGATTCCTCCCATAGCCTCGAAACAAACAGCAGAGAAAACAAAAACAGAAAAGTTGACCCCTAGATAAAAGCTCGCGAGCAATTGCTGAAATTCTCACCAAATTTTACAGCTGAAGGGTCTTCTGCTGCTTGTTGCTGACAGACGTCCAAGTCTCAGCTCCGGAATTCTGAGGTTGCTTGGAGTATTTCTTAAAAAAGGTCGGCTTTTTAAAGTAAAACCTCACTTTTTAAAAAAGCAGCATCGAGAAAGCAGAACTGCAGATTACTGTGCTGCTTACCAAAACTACTCTTTTCACGGTAATTTGTCGTTGGACGCCACTAATGTAGCGTTCGGGGGGTCAGGGTTAAGCTAGCCCCCCAAGGTGCTACGAGAACCCAGATAGCTCAGGGGGCTTCAAGTAGCCCTTTGGCTACCTGCCAGCGAGGAAAAAGACTGAGACCTGTAGCTGAATTATTACAGAGACAGTTTATTCTCCGAAGGAGTTCAGGCTACAAATCCGTTAGATACAGGTAGAACAGAAGTATTTATAGATTTCAGAGGGATTCAGAAAGGAACCAATAAAAACACTAGTTAAACTCAATATCCAATTATATTTCACTTAACACTCTAAAAGAAACCAATCACTGCACTAACTTGAACACCAATGGTCAGTTAATTGTTTAAGGTAAAAATCTTCATAATTAGGTCTGTTTGTTGCACCACCTCTCCTGCTTGGTTTATATGTGACAGGAAAAGCAGAAATATTTTGAGCAATCTCCCATTGTCCATTTTGAGTGGCTAATAATTTGATCTTGGCCCAAGGGTCATGGAATTCTTCTTCTGAATCATAGGAATTTGAATCATCAGAAGAACCATAATGTTTGGTATTTTTGGGTGCTTTAAAAGAAGCAGAGGGAGTCTGTTGGTCATGGGGAGGCGGGGACGCTGTCGAAAAGGCAAGACAGGGGTCTGGAGAACACGGAGATGGGGTGAGTGGGGATACATGAAGGTACAGGATGGGGTGTAACTGGGCTAGGGCGGCAGGGGCAGGAAAGTCGTACACACGCATAGCGGTGAAGTGACTCGTTTCTCGAGGTGGCTGCTGCTGATTGCAGGATGAGGATCGGAGGGGCCGGTGGCAGGAGGCAGAGGCGGGTTTCGCGGCTGTGGGGGTCGGCGAGACGGTCTCCGAGCGGTCCGGGGCAGGGAGCAGGGGAGGGCCCTGGGTGTGCGGAGCCGGGGAAGGAGGGAGCAGTGGTACTGCCGGGGCTAGGGAGGAGGGACCGGGATGGTGTCAGAGGGGAATGGGGAGGGTGAGCAGTGCCTCTGAGCTAGGAGAGACAAAGGATACATTGAGGTTGGAAGGGGGCAGCGGGCACAGATTGCATGAAGTTACTTTCAAGGACGGTGACAGAGCGAGCTGGTGTTCTATGGGGCTGTTTGTGGGGGCGGGGGATGGAAGAAGGAGCTGTATTAGAAAGAGACTAATTCGTTCAGAGGAAAATAAAGTTGATTTTTAAGCACTAACGATTAATTGAAACAAAGGAATAAAATAAGCAATTTTAAAATCACCTTTAGTTTGCAGCTGTATTCAGTACCAACAGATTCCAGTAAGTTTCAGAGCAGATAGAGTCAGAGTTAGTATCAGGAACTGTTGAAGTAACCATTTAACAATTTTTAAATTATTTTTGAAATTTTTTCCCAGAAAATTACAATTATTAGTAGAAAGCAAAGATAGAATTTGGGAATAAAAGTCTTTTTCTATGGGAGTAAGGAAATTGTGGTGAGGATTCCTCCCATAGCCTCGAAACAAACAGCAGAAAAAAAACAGAAAAGTTGACCCTAGATAAAAGTTCGAGCAATTGCTGAAATTCTCACCAATTTTCAGCTGAAGGGTCTTCTGCTGCTTGTTGCTGACAGACGTCCAAGTCTAGCTCCGGAATTCTGAGGTTGCTTGAGTATTTCTTAAAAGGTCGGCTTTTAAGTAAAACCTCACTTTTTTAAAAAAGCGATCGAAAGCAGAACTGCAGATTACTGGCTGCTTACCAAAACTACTCTTTTCAGGTAATTTGTCGTTCAGACGCCACTAATGTAGCGTTCGGGGCAGGGTTAAGCTAGCCCCCAAGGTGCTACTGAACCCAGATAGCTCAGGGCTTCAAGTAGCCTTGGCTACCTGCCAGCGAGGAAAAGACTGAGACCTGTAGCTGAATTATTCAGAGACAGTTTATTCCCCGAAGGGAGTTCAGGCTACAAATCCGTTAGATACAGGTAGAACAGAAGTATTTATAGATTTCAGAGGGATTCAGAAAGGAACCAATAAAACACTAGTTAAACTCAATATCCAATTATATTTCACTTAACACTCTAAAAGAAACCAATCACTGCTAACTTAACCCATATTGAAACTCTAAAGGATAAGAAGTTTTCAGGCACAAATTGTCTCATGTAGAGGAGTTTTCTTTGTTTCTCAGGAGAGAGCTTCCAGGATATTTTCCTGGGAGTTTTATCTTTCACACTCTGGTGCCTGTGACATCACAAGGGAGGGCTGTGATGTGCTCTGGTGCCTGTGACATCACAAGGGGAGGGCTTGATGTCTCTGGTGCCTGTGGCATCACAAGGTAGGCTCTGATGTCTCTGGTGCCTGTGACATCACAAGGGTCAGGGCTGT
>JAREIS010004575.1:0-10554 GCA_030060385.1 Muscicapa striata striata | reverse complement strand
CACAGCTTCTCTAAACAGGGAACATCTCTGAGGAAGGACCCTGGATCAGTATCAATCACTGAGTGCTGCAATCACCTTTGCTCTAAAGAGAACAGTAATAAAATGCACCCTTTAAAATAAAAATAGTATTTCTTAGAAGCTCTTGAAATATTTCTCCATAACTGAGTTGAAAACAGTTGTAATAAAAAAAAAAAAAAAAAAAAAAAAAAGGGGGGGGGGGGGGGGGGGGGGGGGGGGGGGGGGGGGGGGGGGGGGGACTGCTAGAGCTGCTCTGGAGGCCTTTCAGTAGCCATCCGTGCCCTCTGCAGCCAGGCTGCCCCATACTTTCATCCCTTTCGCCTCTGCCTGCGTGCCTGCCATCCTCAGGTTTACCTGGCTCACGCTTCTAGTGGCAGACTAAATTCTCTGCCTGTTCCTCCTGATAACAAAGGAGAGGCCTTGGGTGCGACTTTAGGGGAAAGTGTTGCATCTCTGCTGGAAAACAAACCATTCGCCTGCAGAATCTGCCCCCTGGATTTTGCACTGTAATTAACTGATCTTTGCATATCTCATCAGGGTCAGTTTTTCAAGGATACAACTCTGACCATTTCAACTTTACAGCCCATCCTGCGTCCAGCTCGTCCTGCAATTACGGTCCTTGCATATATGCTGAATCTGAGGCTTCAGACCCCAGCTGAGGATTGGTTCCTCAATGTGCGGCAAACAAACTTCTGCCATGTCAAGCAAATCTCAGAGGCACCAGCAGACCTCCCTGGCCTCTGTCCTGAGGCGCATCCTGGCTGACCTTTAAGGAAACTCTTTTGCTTGACTGCCTGATGAGACGTTCTTCCTAGGAAGCACCTGGCAGTGTTTCAGACAGGGGAGCAGCCCGATGCAAGGCGCCACTTGATGATCCTTTCTGCAGTGTTCATCTGGAGCCTACTTCTTGGCATTAATTTTTTTCCCAGGTTTTGCCATGGTCAGAAGGATGACATTCTGAAAGAACGTGAAGTTTTAAGCATGCTTGCGTCCAGTAGACAGCCCCACACCATTCCCTGCCCTTCACTGCTCGAACTTGAGGCCCAGCCAGCCAGACCTGTACCATGTTCCCTTGGTTCCATGGGGCCCCAGAGTGTCACCATGCTCTCCTTGAGTCCACGAGTCCCTGTAGTGACACAATATTCTTCTTGCTTCTGTGGTGTCACAATGGCTCCTCGGTCCATGGGCTGCTGTCTCACAATGGCTTTGGTTCAGCGTGTCTCACAGATTTATCAATGATCTGTGGGTGAACAAACTCCCAGAAAATATCCCTGGGAAGTTCTCTCCTGAGAAACAAAGAAAACTCCTCTCACATGAGAAAATTTGTAGCCTGAAAACTTCTTATCACTTTAGAGTCTCATTGGTGTTCAAGTTAGTGCAGTGATTGGTTTTTTAGTGTTATGAAATATAATTGGATATTGAGTTTAACTAGTGTTTTAATTGTTCCTTTTGAATCCCTCTGAAATCTATAAATACTTCTGTTCTACCTGTATCTAACGGATTTGTAGCCTGAACTCCCTTCGAGAATAAACTGTCTCTGGAATAATTCAGCTACAGGTCTCAGTCTTTTCCTCGCTGGCAGGTAGCCATAGGGGCACTTGAACCCCCTGAGCTATCTGGGTTCATAGCACCTTGGGGGCAGCTTAACCCTGGCCCCCGAACACTACATAAGTGGCGTCCAACGACAAATTACCCTGAAAAAGAGTAGTTTTGGTAAGCAGCACAGGAATCTGCAGTTCTGCTTTGACGCCACTTTTCTTAAAAAGTAAGGTTTTATTTTAAAAAGCGACCTTTTTAAGAAATACTCACAACCTAGAATTCGGAGCTGAGACTTGGACGCCTGTCAGCAACAAGCAGCAGAAGACCCTCGGCTGAACATTTGGTGAGAATTTGCAATTGCTCGAGCTTTTATCTAGGGTCAACTTTTCTGGTCTTTTTTCTGCTGTTTGTTTCCAGGCTATGGAGGAATCCTCACCACAATTTCCCTTACTCCCATGAAAAAGACTTTATTCCCAAATTCTATCTTTGCTTTTACTAATAATTGTAACTTTTCTGGGAAAAAATTTAAAATAATTTTAAAAATTTGTTAAATGGTTACTTAAACAGTTCCTGATACTAACTCTGACTCTATCTGCTCCAAACTTACTGAATCGTGTGATCAGATATACCATGCAAACTAAGGTGATTTCAATTGCTTATTTTATTCCTTTGTTTCACTTAATCGTTACTGCTCGTAAAAATGCAACTTTATTTTCCTCTGAACCGAATTCGCTCTTTCTAACACAGCTTCTTCCACCCCCCCTCACAAAACAGCCCCAGAACACCAGCTCGCTCTGTCACCGTCCTTGAAAGTAACTTCATGCAATCTGCCGCTGCCCCTTCCAACCTCAATGTATCCTTTGTCCTCCTAGCTCAGAGGACTGTCACCTCCCCATTCTCTCCGACACCATCCCAGCACCCTCCTCCTCAGCCCGCGCAACCGCTGCCCTCCTCCCCAGCTCCGCGCGCACCCGCGGCCCCTCCTGTCCCTGCCCCCGACCGCCCGGAGACCGTCTAGCCTACCCCACAGCCGCCAAACCGCCTGCCTGCCACCGCCTCGATTCCTCAGTCGCAGCCTGGCAGAGCCACCTTGCTACACCACCTTCTTGCGGCATGAGCTTCCCCGCTCTGCCCCTGCATACTAAATCTGTACCTTTTCAGGATCCCCACTCACCCCAACTCGTGCTCCGACCTGTCTTGCCTTTTTCGACACATCACGTCCCAACCAGACTTCTGCTTCTTAAAAAGCACCTGCAAAAATAAACATTATGTTCTTCTCATGAATCAAATTCTATGATTCAGAAGAATTCAGCACTTTTGGGCAAGATCAAATGATTAGCATCAAATGGACAATGAGGTTGCTCAAAATATTTCTGCTTTTTTCACCATATAAACCAAGTAGAGAGGTGGTGCAACAATTTAATTATGAAGATTTTACTAAACAATTAACTGATATCGTCAAATTGCCAAAGATTATCAGAACACCTAAATTTTAAAATTGACTAGAAGCTGTTTTTCCTACAAGTTTAGCAGGCACTTATAGATATAAAAACATTGAATGCCTTTTATCACAGCTGAATATATGTTTTTCAACAGCATTAGCAAACAATAATGGTTTTATCTAAATTATGCAAAGATCCAAACTGCCCAAATTTTACTGTAGAACAGCTGGCTGAAAACAATTTTCTACCTTCAGAACAATCTAACTTTTTTCCCCAGGAACATACTATTAGACAAGCAAATGTAACTAAAAACATCACTGTCTTCACTCCAGATGACTCACACTCACTTACATTTTCAAACATTAAACAAAAAATATTGTTTTAAGTTTGTAGAGCAGACTGATGCTTTAGACAACAGATTGAAAGTGGAGGTAGAGTGAACTTCTTTGTAAGCTTGCCAGACAATGCAAATGATAATGCAAAACTGTCCTAAGATCTTTTGCCTCACCTCCACCCACAATTGAAAAGATGGTGGAAATTACACATACATGTCCACTTGAAAACAGAGCCCAAGCAGTTGCCAAGATGTGAAAGTTACTGAGCGTAATGGTTGCTTCCCAACGTGCTCGTTTTTTACTGTGGTGATCCTGGACATTTTTTAAAAGATTGCCCAGAAAAGCCTCAGATGTATCAACCACACAATCATAAACCTCAGAGACAACAAAATACCACAAACAAAAATCTCCCATTTGGGCGGGTTTCCCACAACAACAAAGGTTCCGACACCTCCACCGGGAGAATCAATTGATTCACCAAACTTCAAGAAACTAACAACCAGACTTCAGACTGACGCAACTAGCCTCCAATAACCTTGATTATCTTTCCCTGCCTACCTACAGGCAAAAAAATCGAGGTCCTTGGAGTTTGACGGGTGATGCACTGCCCAAAAAATTTTTTTTTCAGAAATCAGATCTTCCCCGGGGGCCCAAGAAATCTTTTCCATGGTTTTTTTCCAAACCCCAGTCAATTCCCCCCAAAGCAAAATACCACCCCCCCCCCTGGGGGAAACATGGGCAAGAACCTGCCTGAATGCGATGAAAGGGTGGAAGACCCCCGGGCAGCACATTTTCCACAGCTTGGAACGGGATTTCCCCGGGGGAAGGGCCCGGCGGAAACTTCCATTGAAGGGCCAAGGCTTGGAATGTCCCTGCCGGGTCGGCCTCTTCCCCAATGTTTTTTCCGGGAAAACCCCCCGATCAAAAAGGATTAGGGGTTTAGGCATTTTTCCACCGCCTTCGCCACTGATGCACCCGATGGCAGATGATGCTAAGGTCTCAGCTCCCTCACCCAAAGCACTCGTGCTCCCCCTAATAGAGGCCTCTCAAAAGATACCACTGGCTTTTCCTTCCGCAAGGACTCAAAACTCTCTTATGCCAATGAGTATCGGGCTCAGTTCCTTTCTGCCAGTTCGAAATCCTTCCAGATGTAATCATCTACCACTACATTGGATGACATCCTCTATCTGTGCCTCTGAAAAGAACCTGTTTGGACAAAGCAGTGAAAACAACCATTGAAACTATTGAAAACAGGATTTGATTCCTGAAGACGCAATACAGTACACCAGCCCGTGGAAATACCTAGGTCTTCAAATTCAAGAGAGAACCATCACCACAGGTTTCCATCCGAGACAACCCGAATCCTGAGAGACTTGCACAGCCTGTAGCGGATCCATCAACTGGATACGCCTTCTGGAATCAACAACAAAGGAGCTTGCTCCTCTGTCCTAACCTCCTGTGTCGAAGACCTCGATCGGCACCATCACCAGAAGCTCAGGATGCCATCATCAAGACAGAAGCCCTTTTCAGAAGCCCAGGGTTGAACCAAATTCTGCCCTTCCAGTTTGTCATTTTGGGAAAGCTCCTCATTTTCATGGACTGATTTTCAGTGGGACTCTCAACTCACAGACCCTTTGCTGATTCCTGAATGGCTTCCAGCACCAACCCACAAAACAATCACCATTTTCAGAAATCATGCATACTTAATAAGAAGCCAGATCTCTCCGCCTCGCAGTTGTGATTCACATGTATTTACTACCATTGACCACTGAGACCTGGAGCATTTGCTCAAACCAATGAAAGTCCAAATTGCTTAATAGCTACTGCAAATTTCCATTCATTACCAAACCCATAGCTTTTTAATAAAGTCAGGTTTTCATTTAGTTCCAATTGTCCAAGCAGGACCCTCAAAGCTCTAACTGTCTTTACTGACGGCTCAGGCTCGTCTCACAAGTCAGTTATGACTTGGAAAACCCCAAACCCAAAATTTGGGACTCTGATGTCCAAACAGTGGAGGGATCTCACAAATTGCTGAGCTGGCAGCAGATTTAGAGCTGAGAAATTCAAAGACGAACCTTTCAATTTAGTCACAGATTCCTCGATGTAGCCGGTATAGCTATGAGAGCAGAACATGCCTTTTAAAGGATGTTTCAACCCAAAGTTATATCAACTCATTTCACGCTGACACACTTAATTTCTAACAGAAACAACCCTATCACATCGCTCAGTAAGATCACACACTGATCTCCCAGGTTTTATTACAGAAGGAAACAGAAGAGCAGATGCACTGCCATGCCTGCTGAAATTGCAATGTACTGACATCTTTGCACAGGCAAAGCTGTCACATGCATTTTCACCAAAATGTGCCTGCTCTCATGGATGTTCAAACTTCCAAAAATCGGGCAAAAGCCACTGGCAACGTGCCCAAGCTGTCAAACTTATAAAATACCCTCTATGGGTACAGGTGTCAATCCCAGAGGTCTCAGGAGCTGCCAGCGTGGCAGACTGATGTGACCCACTTCCCATCTTTGGGAAGTCCAATATGTGCACGTGTCAGTTGAAAATTTTCGGGAGCAGTTTTTGCATCAGCACGCAGAGAAAAAGCCACACATGCTGCTAAGCATTTCTCCTGGCATTTGCCACTCTAGGGGTCAAAAAAAGAGTCAAAACTGACAATAGCCCCGCCTACAAATCTAAACAATTAAAAAGTTTTTAATGAATGGGAATTGAACACACCACTGGCATTGCTTCAAATCCCACAGGACAATCTATTGTAGAAAGAACACACCAAACCCTCAAAAGAGTTCTCAATCAGCAAAAAGAGACACAGAAATATTGTCTCCAGTTGAGAATTTTACAAAGCCCTTTATGTTATCAATTTTTAAATTGCACCACATCAGAGCCTGATCCTCCCATTCTGTCATTTTGCAAACACAACTCAAGCTAAGCTCACTGAAAAACCACCAGTGTTGGTGAGGACCCAGAAACACAGCAAATTTCTGGGCTTTCAACTGATCACCTGGGGAAGGGATACGCATGTGATCCCTGCCATCTGGTCCAAAATGGTTCCCAGGAAAAATATCAAACCCTACCTAGGTACGGCAAAACCCACATCTTCCAGCAATGAAAATTTCCCCAGAGGCCAATACAAAGCCTCCTCAAAATCAAACCAGCGCTGCCTGGAGACGCAAGCGCACAAAGTACCTGCAAAACAAAGAAAAAATCGTCCTGTCACTAGACAGCTGACAAAACAGAAAATCAAGCAGCGACAGCTGCCTCAGTTAGCCTTAAGCTGAACCTTTGTTATTAAAGTAGTTTTTAGCTGAAATGTTATTAACTTGAAAAAGTTGTTTTAATTTATCTCTTAATACTTTAACTCTATCCCCAATTTTGTATGAAAGTAGGGAGAAAAGTAAAGGTCAGAATCCAATTCTTTCCCTTTCCATGATAACAATTTTTGCTTGTATTTCTTAGTAGAAGTCTCATCCTTGTCCAAAGATGAAAAATATCTCCGTCCAGTGTTTCTCACTGCAACCTGGATGTCCATCCTGCCACCACATGCCTTCAGCTGGATCAACCCACAACCTTCCCAAACATTTGGGTGACTTTAGCAAAATTTTGAAACAAGACAACCTGTGCTTATCCATGGGCAACCTTAACAACCCACTTTCTACATGTTTAGTGGGAATCCCATTTGCAGCAGATGAATGGCCTGCTCAAAACTCAGAACTCCTTCGCACCACAGGTAGAGACCCAACCCGGTGGACACTTGGGACGATTGGACAAAAATTTTGCCAAACACTCTTGAGGAACTCCAAGAATTGGATTAGTGTGGGTGACACAAAACTCCCAGAAAAATATCCTGGGAGTTCTCTCCTGAAACAAAGAAAAACTCCTCACGCAAGACAATTGTCTTTTAGAAAACTTCTTATCACTTTAAGAGTCTCATTTGGTGTTCCAAGTTGGTGCAGTGATTGGTTTCTTTTAGAGTGTTAAGTGAAATATAATGGAGCCCCACACGACAGGTTGCACAAGCTACCGAAGGAGAAGGTGGATCAAGTCAACTTGCTGAACTCAAAGCTGTTCAGCTGGCCTTGGACATTGCTGAGAGAGAGAAATGGCCAAAGATCGACCTTTACACTGATTCATGGATGGTAGCCAATGCTCTGTGGGGCTGGCTGGAAAGGTGGAAAAAGGCTGACTGGCAACGTAGAGGAAAACCAGTCTGGGCTGCTGATGAGTGGAAAGACATTGCCACTCGGATAGAGAAGATACCAGTGAAAGTCCGTCATGTGGATGCCCATGTTCCCAAGAGTCGGGCTAATGAAGAACACCGGCACAACGGACAGGTAGATCAGGCTGCACAGATAGAGGTGTCAAAGATAGACTTAGATTGGGAACACAAGGGAGAATTGTTCCTGGCTCGATGGGCCCATGATGCCTCAGGTCATCAGGGCAGAGACACCACCTATAAGTGGGCACGAGACCGAGGGGTGGATCTAACCATGGACAGTATTTCCCAGGTTATCCATGACTGTGAGACGTGTGCTGCCATCAAGCAAGCCAAGCGGGTGAAGTCCCTCTGGTATGGGGGGCGATGGTCCAAATATAAGTACGGAGAGGCCTGGCAGATTGACTACATCACACTGCCTCAGACCCGCCAAGGCAAGCGCTACGTGCTGACCATGGTGGAAGCCACCACCGGGTGGTTGGAGACCTACCCTGTGCCCCACGCTACTGCTAGGAACACCATCCTGGGCCTGGAAAAGCAAGTCCTCTGGAGGCATGGCACCCCTGAGAGAATCGAGTCGGACAATGGGACCCATTTCAAGAATGGCCTTATCAACGCCTGGGCCAGAGAACACGGCATTGAATGGATGTATCATATCCCTTACCATGCACCAGCTGCTGGGAAAGTTGAACAGTCCAACGGCCTACTCAAGACTACCCTGAAGGCACCTGGGGGTGAACCTTCAAGAACTGGGAAACAAACTTAGCAAAGGCCACCTGGATGGTCAACACCAGGGGTCCATCAATGGAGCTAAACCCTTGCACACAGTGGATGGAGATAAAGTCCCTGTAGTACACATGAAAGGCATTTTAGGGAAGACTGTTTGGATTAGTCCCACCTTGGGCAAGGACAAACCCATCCATGGGATTGTCTTTGCTCAAGGGCCTGGTTACACTTGGTGGGTAATGCAGAAAGATGGGGAAACCCATTGTGTACCACAGGGAAACCTAATTTCAAGTGAGAACTGTGTGTAAAGATTTCATTATGCAGATGGTAATAGAATAAGGGGTGGATAATGTGTTGGGTTGATGTGGCCAGAAATGTGTATTCTATCACCAACTGCTGAAACCGGGTGGGGTAGAGATTTCCTTATCTCTGTGGCACATACCATCTGCTAATGGTCCATCTTTAAGACAAGGTGAAGCAATCATCTTTATCTTTTCCACAACCCATCCTCCCTCCAGGAACATATCATCTGCTGCTGAGCCATTAAGTCCCACTGTATGACTGATAAAATTACATCATCCCATTGGGAGATGCTCCAGCCAGGGGGAGGAGCCAAGCCTTTCCTACTTAGATAAAAAAACTGATATTTTGAACAGCAAATTATCCGTCTTTCCACTGAATTCCAGAGGAACACCAGACCTTTCCACATCATCTCTGGACCTTCAGAGGAAAACTGCAACCTTCTACAGGAGCACTGCTTCAGCTGAACCACATCTGCCACTGCAGGAGGACTGTAGCCACCATTTAATGGGACTGCTACCAACACCCTGACTGACAGGGTGTCAGGTTGTATTCTGACTCTGTCAGGGTTGGGATTGTTCTTTGTAATACTGTATTTCTATTTTAATTTCCTTAGTAAAGAACTGTTATTCCTAATTCCCCTATCTTTGCCTGAGAGCCCCTTAACTTCAAAATTATATTAATAATTTGGAGGAGGGGGTTTTACATTCTCTATTTCAAAGAGAAGCTTCCCTTTATTGGCAGACACCTGTCCTTCAAACCAGGACACCAGCACAGGAAACATCCATGTGAGAGGAAAGATTGTGCTAATGACTTTACAAATCATTTCAGGGGTGAAGGGGTGGGTGTTAAGGTCTGTGAAATGGGTCATGAGATTTCTACTGACTTTGGGCAGCAGGTTTGTTACCTGGCCCAGACAGCTTGGCTCCTGAAACAGAAAAGGGTCTGCACAAGGCTGAACTTCTGAACTTTGGGGGAAATGCCAGATTCAGGAGGGAATATGGGCCAGGCTGGTCAGGAAGGCTGTACCTTCCTAGTACCTCGGCCAATAGGGAAAGGAGGAGGGCAGCGTGTGGCCAGGAGTTTAGGATAAAAGGAGTCTGCACACTCTGAAACCTGGAGAGAGAAAACCCCGTGGGTGTGTCCACAAGGGGGCAGCACTCCTCAAGGGGGGGGAGGGGTGCTGGAGTATCATGCTGTGTCTACAAAGGGTCAGAACTACTCGGCAGGAGGACTGCAGTACCAGGTTTTGAAAGGGGGCAGCACTGCTTGGAAGGGGAGGGCTGCAGTACCATGCTGGGTTTGCAAGGGGGCAGCACTGCTCAGAATTAGGGGACTGCAGTACCGGGCTGTGTCCACATGGGGGCAGCACTACTCGGGGGTGGAGCTGCAGTACCAGTGCTGTGTCCACAAGGGGGCAGAACTGCTCAGGGAGCGGGCAGCTGCTGTACAGTCTTTTGTCCACAAGGGAGCAGCACTGCTCGGGGAGGCTGCAGTTCCATGCTGTGTGTACCAGAGGGCAGGACTTCTCGAGGGAAGGGACTGCAGTACCATGCTGTGTCCACAAGGGCCAGCACTGCTCTGAGGGGGTGGATGCTGCAGTGCAGGGTTTTGTGCACAAAGAGGGCAGCACTGCTTGGAAGGCAAGGGCTGCAGTACCATGGGGTGTCCACAAGGGTTCAGCACTGCTCGGGGGAGGGGGTGTTGCAGTAGCACGCTGTTTCCACAACTGAACAGCACTGTTCGGGGGGGGCTGCAGTACCGGGTTGTGTCCACAAGGAGGCAGTACTGCTCAGGGGAGGGCGGCTGCAGTACCATGCTGTGTCTAGAAGGGGGCAGCACTGCTCAGGGAAGGGGGCCTGCAGTTCTGGGCTGCGTCCAGAAGAGGGGAGCAGTCTTTGGGGGAGGTGGGGGAGGGGCTGCAGTATCATGCTGTGTCCACAAGTGGTCAGCACTGGTCCTG
>JAREIS010004574.1:0-15578 GCA_030060385.1 Muscicapa striata striata | reverse complement strand
TCACCCACCCACTGCCACTGGCGCCCTCCCATCCAGCGGCAGGCGGATGCCGCGGCCTGCCAGCCCTGGGCCGGAAAGACCTGGTCTCCGGCCGCTGCCCGAGAAGGGTAGACCTGTCCCCGGGCGGGGCGCTGGATCCTCCCCGCCAAGGGCACGGGGATCCGCTGCACTCCCGCCGGCGGCAGGTTGATTCCTCCGTCGGGCATGCCCAGGCCTGGGCAGACCTGGTCTCGGGTCGCCCCGGAGAAAGGTAGACCTGTTCACCCCTACGCGCTGGCGCTGCAGCTCCTCCGCCAAGGGCACGGGGATCCCGCTGGCAGGCCGGCCCCGAGCCATAAAGACCTGGTCTCCGGGGCGCCCAGGAGAAGGTAGACCTCTTCACCCCGGCACGCGGGCCGCAGCCCACTCTTAGCGGCAGGCACGGATTCCGCCGGCGGCCGGCCTCAAGCCGAGTAGACCTGGTCTCCAGCGCCGCCCATAGAAGGTAGACCTGTTCACCACAGTGCCGCAGTCCGCTGCAGTGCCCTCCACTTCCGGAGGAAGGCGCATTCAGCCGGCCAGCCGGCCCGCCCGAGCCGGGTAGACCTGGTCTCCAGCGGCCGCCCGGAGAAGGGTAGACCTGTTCATCCTTCAGCCAGAGCCGCTGCAGCGCCCGCCGGCGGGCAGGTGGATCACGCCGGCCGGCAAGCCCGGAGACGGGTAGACCATCTCTGTTGGCCACCCGGAGAAGGGTGAACCTGTTCACCCTGGAGCGCGGCAACTGCAGCTCCCTCTCTGCCCGGCAGAGGCGGATGCCGCCGTCCAGCCGCCAGCCTCAAAGCCTGACCGACCTTGTCTCCCGGCCGTTGGTTCGGAGAAGTGTTGACCTGTTCACCCCGGCGCCACGGCCGCTGCAGCGTCTTCCCGCCGGTAGAGGCGGATGCCGCTGCCGTCTGCCCCGCCTCGGACCCGGGAGACGTTGTCTCCGGCCGCCCGGAGAAGGGTGACCTCTCCACCTTGGCGCCGCGGCGCAGCAGCGCCTCTCGAAACCGGGAGATGGATGCTTGCCGGCCGGCCGGGCACCGGAGCCGAGACCTGGTCTCTCGGCCGCCCCGGGAGAAGGGTAGACCTGTTCAACACGGCACCGCTGGCCGCTGCTGCGTCCGCCCATGCCCGGCATACGGCGGATGCCGCCCGGCCAGCTGGCTGGCCCCTGAGCCGCTTAGACCTGGTCTCCAGCAGCCGCCCGGAGAAGGGTAGACCTGTTCACTCCGGAGCTGGGTTGCTGCATCGCCCTCGCCGGCGGCGGCAGGTGGATCCCATGGCCGGCCGGCCGGAGCCGAGGAGACCTGGTCCCTGGCGGCGCCCCGGAGAAGGGCTGACCTGTTCAACAACGCCGCCGCAGGCCACTGCAGCGCCCTTCCTTTCTGGCGGAAGGCACATTCAGCCGGCCGGCCAGCCCACCCCGGGAGCAGGAAGACCTGGTCTCGGCGGCCGCACCAGAAAAGGGTAGAACTGTTCACACAAGCGCCGCGACCCGTTTACTGACGCCCTCCCGCTGGCGGGAGGTGGATGATGCCAGCTGGCCGCCCCGGCCCCGGGCCAGGTAGACCTGGTCTCCGCGGCCGCCTGAGAAAGGGTAGACCTGTTCACCCCGCGCAGTGGGCCGCCGGCGCGCTCCTGTCGGCGGCAGGCGGATGCTGCCGGCCAGCCTGCCGGCCCCGGGCAGAGTAGGCCTGGTCTCTGGCGGCGGCCCTGGAGAAGGGGTAGACCTGTTCACTCCGAAGCTGCGGTTGCTGCAGGCGCCTCACAGGCGGCAGCAGGTGGATCCCGCCCGGCCGGCCGGTCTCGGGCCCTGGTAGACCTGGTCTCCAGCGGCTGCCCCAGAGAAGGGTAGACCTGTTCACCACTGCGATGCGGGGCCGCTGCAGCGCCTTCTGCCGGCAGGAGGCAGATGCCGCCAGCCTGCCGGCCGGCCCAAACCCAGGTAGACCTGGTCTCCGGCGGTTGCTGCGGAGAAGGGTAGACCTGTTAACCCCGGCGCTGCGGGCGCTGCAGCATCCTCCCGCTGGCAGGAGGCGGATGCCGCCAGCCAGGCGGCTGGCCCCAGTGCCGGGTAGACCTGGTCTCCGGCCCGACCCGGAGAAGGGTAGACCTGTTCACCACCGCGCCGCAGGCCGCTGCAGCGCCCTCCCCTTCCGGCAAGAAGGCGCATTCAGCCAGCCGGCTGGCCAGACCGCCCGAGCCAGGCAGACCTGGTCTCAGACCTGGACTCCGGCGGCCGGCCCGGAGAAGGGTGCACCTGTTCACCACTGCGATGCGGGCCGATTGAGCGCCCTCTCCGCCAGTGGCAGGGGGATGCTGCTTCCGGGTCGGCCGGCCCCGAAACCATTAAGACCTGGTCTCCAGCGGCCGCCCAGGAGAAGGGTAGACCTGTCCACCCCGGCGCCGGGGACCGCTGCTGCGCCCTCTTCGGCAACGGAAGGTGGATGTCTGCCGATCGGCTGGCCGGCCCCGGAACCGGGTAGACCTGGTCTCCGGCGGCCGCCCCGGAGAAGGGTGGACCTGTTCACCCAGCGCGGCGGGCCGCTGCAGCTCCCTCCCCTCTGGGGACAGGCGGATTCCCCTGGCCGGCCTGCCAGCACCAAAGCCGGGTAGACTTGGTCTCTGGCGGCCGCCCCAGAGTAGGGTAGACCTGTTCACACCGGCGCCGCGGGCAGCTGCTGCGCCCTCCCCGCCAACGGCAGCCGGATGCCAACCACCGGCCAGCCGGCCCTGCAGCCGGGTAAACCTGGTCTCCGGCGGCCGCCCTGTAAAAGGGTAGACCTGTTCACCCTGGCGCCGCGGGCCGCTGCAGCGACCTCCCCGGTGAAAGCAGGTAGATGCCACCGGCCGGCCGGCCGGCCCCGAAGCCGGGTAGACCTGATCTCCGGCAGGCGACCCGCAGAAGGGTAGACCTGTCCACCCCGGCGCCGCGGACAACTCCAGCGCCCTCTTCGTCAAAGGGAGGTAGATGCCGTCGGTCGGCCTACCGGCCCCGGAACCGGGTAGACCTGGTCTCCGGCGGCCGACCCGGAGAAGGGTAGACTTGTTCACGCCAGCGCCGCGGGCCGAAGCGGCGACCTCTCCGCCGGCAGCAGGCGCATGCAAAAGGCCGGCCGGACGGCCCCGGAGCCGGGTAGACCTGGTCTCCGGCGGCCGCCCCGGAGAACTGTAGACCTGTTCACCCTGGCGCCACGGGCCGCTGGGACGACCTCCCCGCCGACAGCAGGCGGATGCTGCCGGCTGGCCGGCCCCAGAGCCAAGTAGACCTGGTCTCCAGCGGCCGATCCGGAGAAGGGTAGACTTGTTCACCCCGGCGCAGCGGGCCGCTGCGGCGCCCTCCCCGCCGGCAGCAGGTAGATGGCACCAGCCGGCCGGCCGGCCCCGAACCCGGGTAGACCTGGTCTCTGGCAGCCGACCTGCAAAAGGGTAGACCTGTTCACCCCGGCGCCGCAGGCCACTGCAGCGCCATCCCCGCCGACGGCAGGCGGATGCCGTTTAGACCTGGTCTGCAGCGGCCGCCACGGAGAAGAGTAGACCTGTTCACTCAGCGATGCGGGCCGCTGCAGCATCCTCCCCGCCGGCAGGAGGGGGATGTCGCCGGCCAGCCGGCCGGCCCCAGAGCCGGGTAGACCTGGTCTCCGGCGGCCGCCCCGGAGAAGGGTAGACTTGTTCACGCCTGCGCCGCGGGCCGCAGCGGCGACCTCTTCGCCAGTAGCAGGCGCATGCAAAAGGCCGGCCGGACGGCCCCGGAGCTGGGTAGACCTGGCCTTTCGCGGCCGCCCCAGAGAAGGGTAGACCTGTCCACGCCGGCGCCGCGGACCGCTTCAGAGCCCTCTTCGCCAACGGGAGGTGGATACCGCTGGCCGCCCGGCCGGCCCCGGAACCGGGTAGACCTGGTCTCTGGCAGCCGCATCGGAGAAGGGTAGACCTGTCCACCCCGGCGCCGCGGACCGCTTCAGAGCCCTCCCCGCCAGTGGCAGGCGGATACCGCCGGCCGGCTGGCCGATCCCGGAGCCGTGTAGACCTGGTCTCCGGCAGCCGCTTCGGAGAAGGGTAGACCTGTTTAACCAGCACCGCGGGCCGCTGCAGCTCCCTCCCCTCTGGTGGCAGGCGGATGCCGCCGGCCGGCCTGCCAACCCCGGAGCCGGGTACACCTGGTCTCCGGCGGCGGCCACAAAGAAAGGTAAACCTCTTCACCCCGGCACCACGGGCCGCTGCAGCGCCCTCCTAGCCGGCAGCAGGCGGATGTCGCCGCCGGTCCTCTGCCACGGAGCTGGGTACACCTGGTCTCAGGCGGTCACCCCGGAGAAGGGTAGACCTGTTCACCCCGCTGCTGGGAGCCGCTGCTGCGATTTCCCCCCCGGCTACAGGCGGATGCCGCCTGCCAGCTGGCCGGTGCCGGAGCCGTTTAGACCTGGACTCCGGCGGCCGCCCCGGAGAAGGATAGATATGTTCACTTTGGAGCCGCGGGCCGCTGCAGCGCCCTCCCCGCCTGCGGCAAGCGAACGTAGGCGGCCGGCCTTCAGGCCCCGGAGCCGGGTGGACCTGGTTTCCGGCAGCTGCGCCGGAGAAGGGTGGACCTGTTCACTCCGGAGCCGCGGGTTGCTGCATCGCCCTCGCCGGCGCTGGCAGGTTGATCACGCCGGACGGCCGGCCCCTGAGCCGAGGAGACCTGGTCTCCGGCGGCCGACCCGGAGAAGGGTAGACCTGTTCACCACCGCGCCGCAGGCCGCTGCAGCGCCCTCCCCTTCCGGCAAGAAGGCGCATTCAGCCAGCCGGCCGGCCAGACCGCCCCGGAGCCAGGCAGACCTGGTCTCCGGCGGCCGCCCCGGAGAAGGGTGGATCTGTTCACACCAGCGCCGCGGGCCGCTGCAGCGACCTCCCCGCCGGCGGGAGACGGATGCCGCTGGCCGGCTGGGCGGCCTCGGAACCGGGTAGACCTGGATACCGGCGGTTGCTTCGGAGAAGTGTAGACCTGTTCAACCCGCTGCTGGGGGCCGCTGCTGCGCTCTCCCCCCCGGCTACAGGCGGATGCCGCCTGCCAGCTGGCCGGCGCTGGAACCGTTTAGACCTGGTCTCCGGCGGACGCCCTGGAGGAAGGTAGACCTGTTCACTCCGGCACCATGCGCCGCTGCTGCGCCCTTCTCTCCAGCGAAAGGCGGATGCCGCCGGTGGCTGGCCGGACCCGGAACCGGCTAGACCTGGTCTCCGGCGGCCGCCCCACAGAAGGGTAGACCTGTTCACAACGGCGCCGCAGGCCGTTGCAGCGCCCTCCCTGCCGTCGGGAGACGGATACCCCTGGCCGGCCGGGCGGCCTCGGAACCAGGCAGACCTGGTATCCTGCGCTTGCTTCGGGGAAGTGTAGACCTGTTCACCCCGCGGCCGCGGTCCGCTGCAGCGTCTTCCCCGCCGGCGTGAGGCAGATTCCACTGGCCGGACGTCCGGCCTCGGAGCCGGGTAGACTTGGTCTTTCGCGGCCGCTACGGAGAAGTGCAGATCTGTTCACCCCGACGCCACTGCCACTGCAGCGCCCTCCCATCCAGCGGCAGGCGGATGCCGCAGGCCGGCCTGCCAGCCCTGGAGCCGGAAAGACCTGGTCTCCGGCCGCTGCCCCAGAGAAGGGTAGACCTGTTAACCCCGGAGCCGCGGGCCGCTGCAGCATCCTCCCCGCCAAGGGCACGGGGATCCCGCTGCAGCTCCATCGCCGGGGGCGGCAGGTTGATTCCTCCGTCCGGGCATACCCAGAGCTGGGTAGACCTGGTCTCCGGTGGTCGCCCCGGAGAAGGGTAGACCTGTTCACCCCTACGCCGCTGGCCGCTGCAGCGCCCTCCCCGCCAAGGGCACGGGGATCCCGCTGGCAGGCCAGCCCCGAAGCCAAGAAGACCTGGTCTCCGGCGGCCGCCCAGGAGAAGTGTAGACCTCTTCACCCCGGCACCGCGGGCCGCCGCAGCCCACTCTTAGCGGCGGCAGGCGGATTCCGCCGGCCGGCCGGCTTCAGAACCGGGTAGACCTGGTCTCCAGCGACCGCCCCATAGAAGGGTAGACCTGTTCACCACAGTGCCGCAGTCCGCTGCAGTGCCCTCCACTTCCGGAGGAAGGCGCATTCAGCCGGCCAGCCGGCCCGCCCCGGAGCCGGGTAGACCTGGTCTCCAGCGGCCGCCCCGGAGAAGGGTAGACCTGTTCATCCTTCAGCCACGAGCCGCTGCAGCGCCCTCGCCGGCGGCGGCAGGTGGATCACGCCGGCCGGCAAGCCCCGGAGACGGGTAGACCTGGTCTCTGTTGGCCACCCGGAGAAGGGTAGACCTGTTCACCCTGGAGCCGCGAGCCGCTGCAGCGCCCTCTCTGCCGGCAGGAGGCGGATGCCGCCGTCCAGCCCGCCAGCCTCAAAGCCTGGTCGACCTTGTCTCCGGCCGTTAGTTCGGAGAAGTGTTGACCTGTTCACCCCGGCGCCACGGGCCGCTGCAGCGTCTTCCCCGCCGGTAGGAGGCGGATGCCGCCGGCCGTCTGGCCGGCCCCGGACCCGGGGAGACGTTGTCTCCGGCGGCCGCCCCGGAGAAGGGTAGACCTCTCCACCTTGGCGCCGCGGGCCGCAGCAGCGCCCTCCTCGAAACCGGGAGATGGATGCTGCCGGCCGGCCGGCACCGGAGCCGAGTAGACCTGGTCTCCGGCGGCCGCCCCGGAGAAGGGTAGACCTGTTCAACACGGCACCGCTGGCCGCTGCTGCGTCCGCCCCGCCGGCATACGGCGGATGCCGCCGGCCAGCTGGCTGGCCCCTGAGCCGCTTAGACCTGGTCTCCAGCAGCCGCCCCGGAGAAGGGTAGACCTGTTCACTCCGGAGCCGCGGGTTGCTGCATCGCCCTCGCCGGCGGCGGCAGGTGGATCCCGCCAGCCGGCCGGCCCGGGAGCCGAGGAGACCTGGTCCCTGGCGGCCGCCCCGGAGAAGGGTTGACCTGTTCAACAACGCGCCGCAGGCCACTGCAGCGCCTTCCCCTTCTGGCGGAAGGCACATTCAGCCGGCCGGCCAGCCCACCCCGGAGCCGGGAAGACCTGGTCTCCGGCGGCCGCACCAGAAAAGGGTAGAACTGTTCACACAAGCGCCGCGACCCGTTGCGACGCCCTCCCCGCTGGCGGGAGGTGGATGATGCCAGCTGGCCGCCCGGCCCCGGAGCCAGGTAGACCTGGTCTCCGGCGGCCGCCTGGAGAAAGGGTAGACCTGTTCACCCCGGCGCAGTGGGCCGCCGTAGCGCGCTCCCTGTCGACGGCAGGCGGATGCTGCCGGCCAGCCTGCCGGCCCCGGAGCCGAGTAGGCCTGGTCTCTGGCGGCGGCCCTGGAGAAGGGTAGACCTGTTCACTCCGAAGCTGCCGGTTGCTGCAGCGCCCTCACAGGCGGCAGCAGGTGGATCCCGCCGGCCGGCCGGTCTCGGAGCCTGGTAGACCTGGTCTCCAGCGGCTGCCCCAGAGAAGGGTAGACCTGTTCACCACTGCGATGCGGGCCGCTGCAGCGCCCTTTCTGCCGGCAGGAGGCAGATGCCGCCAGCCTGCCGGCCGGCCCCAAACCCAGGTAGACCTGGTCTCCGGCGGTTGCTGCGGAGAAGGGTAGACCTGTTAACCCTGGCGCTGCGGGCCGCTGCAGCATCCTCCCCGCTGGCAGGAGGCGGATGCCGCCAGCCAGGCGGCTGGCCCCAGTGCCGGGTAGACCTGGTCTCCGGCGGCCGACCCGGAGAAGGGTAGACCTGTTCACCACCGCGCCGCAGGCCGCTGCAGCGCCCTCCCCTTCCGGCAAGAAGGCGCATTCAGCCAGCCGGCTGGCCAGACCGCCCCGGAGCCAGGCAGACCTGGTCTCCGGCGGCCGCCCCGGAGAAGGGTGGATCTGTTCACACCAGCGCCGCGGGCCGCTGCAGCGACCTCCCCGCCGGCGGGAGACGGATGCCGCTGGCCGGCTGGGCGGCCTCGGAACCAGGTAGACCTGGTTACCGGCAGTTGCTTCGGAGAAGTGTAGACCTGTTCATCCCGTCGCTGCGGGCCGCTGCAGCGCCCTCCCCTCCGGCTACAGGCGGATGCCGCCGGCCGGCTTTCCGGCCACGGAGCCGCGTAGACCTGGACTCCGGCGGCCGGCCCGGAGAAGGGTGCACCTGTTCACCACTGCGATGCGGGCCGCTTGAGCGCCCTCTGCGCCGGCGGCAGGGGGATGCTGCTTCCGGGTCGGCCGGCCCCGAAACCATTAAGACCTGGTCTCCAGCGGCCGCCCAGGAGAAGGGTAGACCTGTCCACCCCGGCACCGCGGACCGCTGCAGCGCCCTCTTCGGCAACGGAAGGTGGATGTCTGCCGATCGGTTGGCCGGCCCCGGAACCGGGTAGACCTGGTCTCCGGCGGCCGCCCCGGAGAAGGGTGGACCTGTTCACCCAGCGCGGCGGGCCGCTGCAGGTCCCTCCCCTCTGGGGACAGGCGGATTCCACTGGCCGGCCTGCCAGCACCGAAGCCGGGTAGACTTGGTCTCTGGCGGCCGCCCCAGAGTAGGGTAGACCTGTTCACACCGGCGCCGCGGGCAGCTGCTGCGCCCTCCCCGCCAACGGCAGCCGGATGCCAACCACCGGCCAGCCGGCCCTGCAGCCGGGTAAACCTGGTCTCCGGCGGCCGCCCTGTAAAAGGGTAGACCTGTTCACCCTGGCGCCGCGGGCCGCTGCAGCGACCTCCCCGGTGAAAGCAGGTAGATGCCACCGGCCGGCCGGCCGGCCCCGAAGCCGGGTAGACCTGATCTCCGGCAGGCGACCCGCAGAAGGGTAGACTTGTTCACGCCAGCGCCGCGGGCCGAAGCGGCGACCTCTCCGCCGGCAGCAGGCGCATGCAAAAGGCCGGCCGGACGGCCCCGGAGCCGGGTAGACCTGGTCTCTGGCGGCCGCCCCGGAAAACTGTAGACCTGTTCACCCTGGCGCCACGGGCCGCTGGGACGACCTCCCCGCCGACAGCAGGCGGATGCTGCCTGCTGGCCGGCCCCAGAGCCAAGTAGACCTGATCTCCAGTGGCCGATCCGGAGAAGGGTAGACTTGTTCACCCCGGCGCAGCGGGCCGCTGCGGCGCCCTTCCCGCCGGCAGCAGGTAGATGGCACCAGCCGGCCGGCCGGCCCCGAACCCGGGTAGACCTGATCTCTGGCAGCCGACCTGCAAAAGGGTAGACCTGTTCACTCAGCAATGCGGGCCGCTGCAGCATCCTCCCCGCCTGCAGGAGGCGGATGTCGCCGGCCAGCCGGCCGGCCCCAGAGCCGGGTAGACCTGGTCTCCGGCGGCCGCCCCGGAGAAGGGTAGACTTGTTCACGCCAGCGCCGCGGGCCGCAGCGGCAACCTCTTCGCCGGTAGCAGGCGCATGCAAAAGGCCGGCCGGACGGCCCCGGAGCTGGGTAGACCTGGCCTTTCGCGGCCGCCCCAGAGAAGGGTAGACCTGTCCACCCCGGCGCCTCGGACCGCTTCAGAGCCCTCTTCGCCAACGGGAGGTGGATACCGCTGGCCGCCCGGCTGGCCCCGAACCGGGTAGACCTGGTCTCCGGCAGCCGCATCGGAGAAGGGTAGACCTGTCCACCCTGGAGCCACGGACCGCTTCAGAGCCCTCCCCGCCAGTGGCAGGCGGATACCGCCGGCCGGCTGGCCGATCCCGGAGCCGTGTAGACCTGGTCTCCGGCAGCCGCTTCGGAGAAGGGTAGACCTGTTTAACCAGCACCGCGGGCCGCTGCAGCTCCTTCCCCTCTGGTGGCAGGCGGATGCCGCCGGCCGGCCTGCCAACCCCGGAGCCGGGTACACCTGGTCTCCGGCGGCGGCCACAAAGAAAGGTAAACCTCTTCACCCCGGCACCACGGGCCGCTGCAGCGCCCTCCTAGCCGGCAGCAGGCGGATGTCGCCGCCGGCCCTCTGCCCCGGAGCTGGGTACACCTGGTCTCAGGCGGTCACCCCGGAGAAGGGTAGACCTGTTCACCCCGCTGCTGGGAGCCGCTGCTGCGATTTCCCCCCCGGCTACAGGCGGATGCCGCCTGCCAGCTGGCCGGTGCCGGAGCCGTTTAGACCTGGTCTCCGGCAGACACCCTGGAGAAAGGTAGACCTGTTCACCCTGGCGCCGCGGGCCGCTGCAGCGCCCTCCTCTCCAGCGAAAGGCGGATGCCGCCGGTGGCCGGCCAGACCCGGAACTGGGTAGACCTGGTCTCCGGCGGCCGACCCGGAGAAGTGTAGGCCTGTTAAACCCGGCGCCGCGGGAAGCTGCAGCGCCCTTTTCACCGGCGGCAGGCGGATGCTGCCATCCGTACGGCCGGCCCCGAAGATAGGTAGACCTGGTCTCTGGCAGCTGCCCCGGAGAAGGGTAGACCTGTTCACCCCGGCGCTGCGGGCCACTGTACCGCCCCCCGTGTCGACGGCAGGCGGATGACGCCATCCGTACGGCCGGCCCCGAAGCCGGGTAGACCTGGTCTCCGGCGGCTGCCCCGGAGAAGGGTAGACCTGTTCACTCCAGAGCCGCGGGTTGCTGCAGCGCCCTCACCGGCAGCGGCAGGTGGATCTAGCCGGCCGGCTGGCCCCGGAGCTGGGTAGACCTGGTCTCCGGTGGCCACCCCGGAAAAGGGTAGACCTGTTCATCCCGGCGCCGCGGGCAGCTGCAGCGCCCTCTCCGCCGGTGGCGGGCGGATGTCGATTGCCAGCCAGGCCGCCCAGGAGCCGGGTAGACCTGGTCTCTGGCGGCAGCCCCGGAGAAGGGTAGACCTGTTCACCCCGGCGCCACGGGCCGCTGCAGCGTCTTCCCCGCCGGCGTGAGGCAGATGCTGCCGGCCGGCAGGCCTGCCCCGGAACCGGGTAGACATGGTCTTTCGCGGCCGCTTCGGAGAAATGTAGACCTGTTCACCCTGCCGCCACTTGCCACTGCAGCGCCCTCCTCCAGCGGCAGGCGGATGCCGCCGGCCGGCCTGCCAGCCCCGGAGCCGGGTAGACCTGGTCTCCGGCCGCTCCCCAGAGAAGGGTAGACCTGTTAACCCCGGAGCCGCAGGCCGCTGCAGCTCCCTCGCCGGTGGTGGCAGGTTGATTCGGCTGGCATGCTGGACCTGGAACCTGGTAGACCTGGCCTACGGAGGCCGCCTCGGAGAAGGGTAGACCAGTTCACCCCGGCGCCGCGGTCCGCTGCAGCGCCCTCGCCGCCGCGGCAGGTGGATCCCGCCCGGCCAGCCGGCCTCGGGGCCGGGTAGACCTGGTCTCCACCAGGGCGCCAGAGAAGGGTAGACCTGTCCACCCCGGAGCCGCGGGCCGCTGCAGCGCCCTCGCCGGCGACGGCAGGTGGATTCCGCTGGCCGGCCGGCCGGCCTCAAAGCCAGGTAGACTTGGTCTTTGGCGGTTGCTTCGGAGAAGTGTTGAGCTGTTCACCCTGGCGCCGCGGGCGGCTGCAGCACCCTCCCTGCCGGCGACTGGGGGATCCCGCCGGCCGACTGGCCCCGAAGCCGGGTAGACCTGGTCTCCGGCGGCCGCCCCAAAGATGGGTAGACTTGTTAACACTGGCATCGCGGGACGCTGCAGCGCCCTCCTCTCCGGCGGCAGGCGGATGCTGCTGGCCGGCCGTCTGGCCCCGGAGCCGGGTAGGCCTGGTCTCCGGCGGCCGCCCCGGAGAAGGGTAGACCTGTACACTCCGGAGCCGCGGGTTGCTGCAGCACCCCCGCCGCCGGCGGCAGGTGGATCCTGCCAGGCGGCCTGCCTCAGAGCCGGATAGACCTGGCCTCCGGCGGCCGCCCCAGAGAAGGGTAGACTAGTTTATCACCGCGCCGCGGCCCTCTGCAGCGCCCTCCGTACACAGCGGAAGGCGGATTGAGCCGGCCGGCCAGCAGGCCACGGAGCCAGGTAGACCTGGTCTCCGGCGGCCGCCCCGGAGAAGGGTAGACCTGTTCACCCTGGCGCCGCCAGCTTCTGCAGCGCCCTCCTCTCCGGCGGCAGGCGGACTCCGCCGGCCCGCCAGCCGGCCCCGGAGCCGGGAAGACCTGTTGTCGGGAGGCCGCCCTGGACAAGGGTAGACATGTTCACTACCGCGCCGCGGGCCGCTGTAAACCTCTCCCATTCCGGTGGAAGGCGGATTCCGCCAGCCGGCTGGCCGGCCCCGGAGCCGGGTAGACCTGCTCTCCAGCGGCGTCCCGGAGAAGGGTAGATCTGTTCACCCAGGTGCCGCGGGCTGCTGCAGCGTCCTCCGTGGCGGCAGGTGGAGGATGCCGCCAGCCGGTTGGCCGGACCAGTAGCCGGATAGAGCTGGTCTCTGGCCGCCGCCCCGGAGAAGAATAGACCTGTTCACCCCGGCGCCGCGGGCCGCTGCAGCGCCCTCACCTTCTGGCAGAAGGCAGATACCGCCGGCCGCCCGGCCAGCTTCGGAGCCGGGTAGACCTGGTCTCCGGCGGCCGCTCGGGAGAAGCGTAGAGCTGTTCACCATGGCACCGCGGACTGCTGCAGCACCCTCCTCTCCGGCAGGCGGTGGATGCCGCAGGTTAACCGGCCGGCCTCACCCGGAGCCGGGTAGACCTGGTCTCCAGCGGCCGCCCCAAAAAAGGGTTGATCTGTTCAATCCAGCGCCACAGGTCGCTGCAGCGCCCTCCAAGCCAACGGCAGGCTGATGACACCAGGCCAGCCGGCCGGCCCCTTAGCCGGGTAGACCTGGTCTCCGGCGGCCGCCCAGAAAAGGGTAGACCTGTTCACCCCGGCGCCGCGGGCCGCTGCAGCTCCCTCCCCTCCAGCGGCAGGTGGATGCCGCCAGCTGGCCGGCTGCCCTTGGAGCCGGGTAGACCTGGTCTCTGGCGGCCGCCCCGCAGAAGTATTGTCCTGTTCACCCCGGCGCCGCGGGCCGCTGCAGCGCCCTCCTCGCCGGAGGCAGGCGGATGCTGCTGGCCGTCTGGCCGGCCCTGGAGATGGGTAGACCTGGTCTCCTGCGGCCGCCCTTGAGAAGGGTAGACCTGTTCAGCCCGGTGCCGCGGGGTCGCCAGCTGGCCGGCTGGCCCTGAAGCCGGGTAGACCTGGTCTCTGGCGGCTGCCCCGGAGAAGGGTAGACTTGTTCACCCGCGCGCCACGGGCCGCTGCAGCGCCTTCCCCGCCGGCGGCAGGTGGATGCTGCCAGCATGGCCTGCCGGTCCCGGAGCCAGGTAGACCTGGTCTCCGGCGGCCGCCCCGGAGAAGGGTAGACCTGTTCACTCCGGAGCCGCGGGTTGCTGCAGCTCCCTCGCCGGCGGCGGCAGGTGGATCCCGCCGGCCGGCCGGCCCCGGACAGGGTAGACCTGGTCTCCGGCGGCCGCTACAAAGAAGGGTGGACCTGTTCACCCCGGAGCCACGGGCCGCTGCAGCGCCCTCCCCAACCGGCGGAAGGCGGATTCAGCCAGCCGGCCGGCCGGCCGGCCTTAGACGAGGTTGACCTGGTCACCGCCGGCCGCTACAAAGAAGGGTAGACATGTTCACCCCGGCGCCACTAGCCGCTGCCGCGCCCTCCCTAACCTGCGGCAGGCGGATGCTGCCGGCTGGCCGGCAGGCCACGGAGCCAGGTAGGCCTCGTCTCCGGCGGCCGCCCGGAGAAGGGTAGACCTGTTCACCCCGGTGCCGCGGGCTGCTGCAGCGCCCTCCTCTCTGGCGGGAGGTGGACGCCGCCGGCCGGCCAGCCGGCCCCGGAGCCAGGATGACCTGGTTTCCTGGAGGCCGCCCTGGAGAAGGGTAGACCTGTTCACCGCGGAGGCATGGGCCGCCTGCAGCGCCCTCCTCCAAGCCAACGGCAGGCGGATGACGCCAGGCCGGCCGGCCGGCCCCGGAGCCGGGTAGACCTGGTCTCCGGCGGCCGCCCAGAAAAGGGTAGACCTGTTCACCCTGGCGCCGCAAGCCGCTGCAGCGTCTTACCTGGTGGAAGGTGGCGGATGCCGCCGGCCGGCTGGCCGGACCAGTAGCCGGATAGAGCTGGTCTCCGGCGGCCGCCCCGGAGAAGAATGGACCTGTTCACCCCGGCGCTGCGGGCTGCTACAGCGCCCTCCTCTCCGGCAGTAGGCGGATTCCGCCGGCCGCCGGCCGGCCCGGCCAGATAGACCTGGTCTCCGGCGGCCGCCCTGGAGAAGGGTAGACCTGTTCACCGTGGGCTGCGGGCCGCTGCAGCGCACTCTGCTCCATCGGCAGGCGGATTCTACCGGCCGGCCGGTTGGCCGCCATGGAGCTGGGTTGACCTGGTCTCTGGCAGCCGACCTGCAGAAGGGTAGACCTGTTCACCCCGGTACCGCAGGCCGCTGCAGCGCCCTCACCGCCGGTGGCAGGCGGATGCCGCCGGCCGGCTGGCCGATCCCGGAGCCTTGTAGACCTGGTCTCCAGCGGCTGCCACTGAGAAGTGTAGACCTGTTCTCCCAGCGTCGCAGGCCGCTGCAGCATCCTCCCTGCCGGCAGGAGGCGGATGCCGCCAGCCAGCCGGCCGGCCCCGGAGCTGGGTAGACCTGGTCTCGGGCGGCCGCTCCGAAGAAGGGTAGACTTGTTCACCCTGGCACTGCGGGCCGCTGTTGCGCCCTCCTCGCCGGCAGCAGGTGGATGGTTCCGGCCAGCCGGCAGGCCTTGGAGCCGGGTAGACCTGGTCTCCGGCGGCCGCCCCAGAGAAGGGTAGACCTGTCCACCCCGGCGCCGCGGACCGCTTCAGCGCCCTCTTCGCCAACGGAAGGTGGATGCCTCCGGTCGGCCTACCGGCCCCGGTACCGGGTAGACCTGGTCTTCGGGGGCCGCCCAGGAGAAGGGTAGACCTGTTCACAACGGCACCGCGGGCCGCTGCGGCGACCTCCCCGCCGGCAGCAGGCAGATGCCGCCGGCCAGCCGGCCGGCCTCGGAGCCGGGTAGACCTGGTCTCCAGCGGCCGCCCCGGAGAAAGGTAGACCTGTCCACCCAGCGCGGCGGGCCGCTGCAGCTCCCTCCCCTCTGGGGACAGGCGGATGCCACTGGCCGGCCTGCCAGCTCCGAAGCCGGGTAGACTTGGTCCCCGGCGGCCGCCCCCGAGAAGGGTAGACCTGTTCACCACGGCGCCGCTGGCCACTGCAGTGTCCTCCCCGCCTAAAATAGGCGGATGACGCTGGTCGGCTGGGCGGCCTCGGAACCAGGAAGACCCGGTTACCGGTGGTTGTTTTGGAGAAGTGTAGACCTGTTCACCCCGCCGCTGCGGGCTGCTGCAGCGCCCTCCCCTCCGCCTACAGGCGGATGCCGCCAGCCGGCCTGCCGGCCCTGGAGCCGGGTAGACCTGGTCTCCAGCGGCCGCCCCGGAGAAGGGTAGACCTGTTCACATTGGTGCCGCATACCGCTGCAGCATCCTCCCCGCCGGTGGCAGGCAGATGCCGCCGGCCGGCCGGCCAGCCCCGGAGCCGGGTAGACTTCATCTCCGGCAGCCGACCTGCAGAAGGGTAGACCTGTTCACCCTGGCGCCGCGGGCCGCTGGGGCGACCTCCCCGCCGACAGCAGGCGGATGCTGCCGGCTGGCCGGCCCCGAACCCACGTAGACCTGGTCTCCAGCGGCCGACCCGGAGAAGGGTAGACTTGTTCACCCCGGCGCAGCGGC
>JAREIS010004569.1:0-14670 GCA_030060385.1 Muscicapa striata striata | reverse complement strand
GCCAGGCTCTTCACTGGGGGCCTGGGGGGAGACAAAAGACAATGGGTAGAAAGGGAATGAGGGGACATCAGACAGGACATGTGGAAAACCTTTGATCCCATGGGTTCAGACAGGTTCTGAGATGCTGCCCCATCCCTGTCCTTTGGGATTTTCAAATTCAGACCAAATCAAGCCTTGAACCACTTGATCTGGGGCTATTTCTTACAGTTTGGGCTGCAGATTTGTGAGGTCTTTTCCAGTTCAACTCTCTGATGACCCTGAGTCAATGCTGCTCCTGTTTTAGATAGGGCAGATATTTTGGGACAGGAGACCTCCAGGGCTGTACAGGACCTGCAGCTTGCAAGGTCATTAGCTGGGTCATTTGAGTACTTTCAAGGAATGTCCAGGTTTTCCCACCAGGAGAGAGCAGGAATTTAATGGAATTATACAATTGTGGGAGAAGAAATACTGATCTTTCCCTCTATTTGCATCACCAATATTCTGTCTATTATTTCATGTCCCTCTTCATTCAGGTGTTTCGACCTCTCCTTTTAAATGGCCATGTCTAAGGACATATTTTCACTAGATCAGCTTGTTCTATGGCCTTCCCATTGCTCCCAAATTTCCCCTTCTACCTCCACTCTGGGCATTCCAAAGCCTTTCAATAGAGTGTCTTCACACTCTGAGCTTCAAGGAGTTGCCCAGTCTTTCAGAACTTTAAATAACTCATTAGTCAACATCTAAATTGTTTTGTCTTTACAATTACCTTTGTCTTTATCTAAAATGTTGCTGTATGGATACCTCTTGTGGACTGTGGGCACAGCAGATGTTACAAGTCATCTCACATTCCTGGAGAGAAGAGTTTTTATGTTTTTAAAATTTTATGATGTTTACAATTTTTGATGTTGGTCATGAAATAAACCTATTCAGTTCTCTGAGTCTCATTTAGTTCCTGACCCCAAAGGACAAACCTGATGAGTTGTGGTTCCCATGGCAGCAGGCACTTGCATCTCCTCCATATCAACAGCAGAGCTCCCTTGTCCCAGAAAGTGCCTGGCAATGCAGGGATGAAGGAAACAGGGACAGGCTGTGGGGATCAGGGGCAGGGCACAGCCAGGGATTTGGGGGTGGTTGTGAGCCCAGGGCAGGAGCCAGCCCTGGCCTTGGGTGAACCTCATCCAATTGTCCTGGGCCCATGGCTCCAGCCTGTGCAGATCCCTCTGCAGAGCTTCCTGCTCTGCAGCACATTACACCCCAGCCAGCTGGGGCTCACCTGGACACTGCCTTGAGGGTGCCCCCGATGGCCTTGTGCAGATCAGCAAGAATGGAATTTAACTGACTGGCCCCAGCTCCCAGTCCTGAGCCCTGGATGTGGCTCCAAATCCCCAGCCCTTGGGCTGGACTTCTTTTTATGGAGCTGTGCCTTCCTTGGTTTTGTTTTGCTGACACAAATTAACATCCCAGTGTGTCTCGGGCAGCTCCTTCTCCAAGGAAGGCAGGTGGGAGTTGTTGGGCGAGGAAAGCTGCAGGCACAGCCTGGGGTGGAGGAAGCTCAGATTTGCACAAGCCTGCTCTGAGTGCCAAGGGATGGATGAGGGAAATGGCAGGAGTGGGGAAGACAGAGTGGGATTGACTGTCATCCATAAAGGGTCTTGGTTTTCATTCTGTTCAGACTGCACAGATGATCTGCTTGGGATCACTGTCAACTGATATTGTTGAAATCAGTGTATAAACAGGAAAAGAGCAAAATGGGAAAAAAATCTTCTCTCTTTTAGTTTTTAAATTATTTTTTTTTTTTTAATGGACTGATAGCTAGACACTTGCCTTGTACAGGTTTCTGGCAGGTAGCTCTGTTTCAGGTGACCTGCACACCAAATTGCTCTTGCTCAAAAGTTATTTTGAAAATTGCCAGGTCTGTTATAAAATGAATTATTTACCAAATGGACTCAAGATTTGCAGAGAAGAGAGACTTTTTAAACGACTACTTACTGCACACAGATAAACAAAAGAAGCAATTGGTAATCAACACAGTGCACAAATAAATGTCCTATTTTACAGCTGGTGAAGAAATAGCAGAGATCAGGTGCTGTGTAACTTAGCACTGAATTGATGAGGAGCACACAGGAGACCTTTCACTCAGCTTCCAGAAAAGGAACCACCAAGATGCATCCAGACCTGGGGGAGAAGCCTCCCGGTTTTCAGGGACTATGCAGATGAATTCTGCTTGGTTAAAGTTTTGTGTAGGTTTTCTAGTTTCATGTGGAAAACCTTTGATCCCATGGGTTCAGACAGGTTCTGAGATGCTGCCCCATCCCTGTCCTTTGGGATTTTCAAATTCAGACCAAATCAAGCCTTGAACCACTTGATCTGGGGCTATTTCTTAAAGTTTGGGCTGCAGATTTGCTGAGGTCTTTCCCAGTTCAACTCTCTGATGACCCTGAGTCAATGCTGCTCCCTGTTTTAGATAGGGGCAGATATTTTTGGGACAGGAGACCTCCAGGGCTGTACAGGACCTGCAGCTTGCAAGGTCATTAGCTGGGTCATTTGAGTACTTTCAAGGAATGTCCAGGTTTTCCCACCAGGAGAGAGCAGGAACTTAATGGAATTGTACAATTGTGGGAGAAGAAATATTGATCTTTCCCTCTATTTGCATCACCAATATTCTGCCTATTATTTCATGTCCCTCTTCATTCAGGTGTTTTGACCTCTCCTTTTAAATGGCCGTGTCTAAGGACATATTTTCTAGATCAGCTAGATCTAGATCAGCTAGGACTAGATCAGCTTGTTCTATGGCCTTCCCATTGCTCCCAAATTTCCCCTTCTACCTCCACTCTGGGCATTCCAAAGCCTTTCAATAGAGTGTCTTCACACTCTGAGCTTCAAGGAGTTGCCCAGTCTTTCAGAACTTTAAATAACTCATTAGTCAACATCTAAATTGTATTTGTCTTTTACAATTACCTTTGTCTTTATCTAAAAATGTTGCTGTATGGATACCTCTTGTGAACTGTGGGCACAGCAGATGCTGCTGGGTCATCTCACATTCCTGAGAGAAGAGTTTTTATGTTTTTAAAATTTTATGATGTTTACAATTTTTTATGTTGGTCATGAAGAAAAATTGTTCTGTGCCTCTGAGTCTCACTAGTTCCTGACCCCCAAAGGACACAAACCTGATGAGTTGTGGTTCCCACTGCAGTGGTGGCACTTGCACCTCCCTCCATATCAACAGCAGAGCTCCCTTGTCCCAGAAAGTCCCTGGCAATGCAGGGATGAAGGAAACAGGACAGGCTGTGGGGATCAGGGGCAGGGCACAGCCAGGGATTTGGGGTGGTTGTGAGCCCAGGGCAGGAGCCGGCCCTTGGCCTTGGTGAACCTCATCCAATTGTCCTGGGCCCATGGCTGCAGCCTGTGCAGATCCCTCTGCAGAGCTTCCTGCCCTGCAGCACAGCCACACTCCCAGCCAGCTGGGGCTCACCTGGACACTGCCTGAGGGTGCCCTCGATGGCCTCATCCAGATCAGCAAGAATGAAATTTAACTGACCTGGCCCCAGTCCTGAGCCCTGGGGACACCCCTGGATGTGGCTCCAATCCCCAGCACTCCTTGGGCTGGACTTCTTTTTTTTATGGAGCTGTGCCTTTACTTGGTTTTGTTTGCTGACAATAAATGCACATCCCAGTGTGTCTCAGGCAGCTCCTTCTCCAAGGAAAGCAGATGGGAGTTGGTGCCAAGGAGCTGAAAGCTGCAGGCACAGCCTGGGGTGGAGGAAGCTCAGATTTGCACAAGCCTGCTCTGAGTGCCAAGGGATGGATGAGGGAAATGGTGGGGTGAGGGTAGGGACAGAGTGGGATAGACTGTCATCCAAAAAGGGTCTTGGTTTTCATATCTGTTCAGACTGCATGATGATCTGCTTGGGATCACTGTCAACTGGATATTGTTGAAATCAGTGTATAAACAGGAAAAGAGTAAATGGGGGAAAAAAATCTTCTCTCTCTTAGTTTTTAAATTATTATTTTTTTTTAATGGACTGATAGCTTAGACAGGTTCTGCCTTGTACGCAGGTTTCTGCAGGTAGCTCTGTTTCAGGCGACCTGCACACCAAATTGCTCTTGCTCACAAGTTATTTTGAATGGCCTATTAGGTCTGTTATAAAATGAATTATTTACCAAATGGACTCAAGATTTACAGAGAAGAGACTTTAAACGGACTACTTACTGCACAGGATAAACAAAAGAAGTACAGGTAGACACCAACACAGTGCACAATACATTGTCCTATTTTACAGCTGGTGAAGAAAGAGCAGAGATCAGGAGTCAGTGTAACTTAGCACTGAATTGATGAGGAGTACACAGGGAGACCTTTCACTCAGCTTCCAGAAAAGTAACCACCAAGATGCATCCAGACTTGGGGGAGAAGCCCTCCCGGTTTTCAGGGACTATGCAGAAGAATTCTGCTTGGTTAAAGTTTTGTGTAGGTTTTCTAGTTTGTAAAGTGAAGTGTGTGTGTCACTCAGAAATTCAAGGCTTATCTCCCTTCAGTCTGCTCTCAAGGCAAGATGTTCATGGTCAGCTGGGAATTCCACCTCCCTGGCACCAGAGAGAACTCAGGACAGGACAGATGTCCAGCCTGGGTTATCTCAGAATTCCTGAGAGAGGGAAGATGCCCTGAGTTATGGCCCCAGCTGATGGACAGAACAGATGAGCTCTGCTGTGCCACAGGGGAAGTCCTGCTGCAGGAACCTCATGGAACCAGGGTGCGTTGTGACATTGTGATGGCTCATGGAACCAAGGAGACCTTGGTGACACCAATGAACCTCATGGAACTAAGGGTCCATTGTGACACCTTGGAACTACTATTGTAGAGTACAGAACTTCATGGAACCAAAAGTCCATTGTGACAGATCAAGGCCTCACATAACCAAATAGAGCATTGTGACACCGTTGGGCCCCATGGACCCAAATCTCCACTGTGACAGCACAGAACCTCATGGAACCAAGGGTCCTTTGTGACACTGCAAGGCCTCAGGGAACCAAGGACTTCAAAGGGCTCAGACATTCCTTGCAGGGTTCTGCCTTTCGAAAGGAGAACCTGCTTGGTGGCACCTTGGGCTTGGCACACACCTGAGCAGTGTGCCTTTTGCAGTGGGGAAACTTGGGAGTTTTAAATTGCTAGAAAAATCCAGGAAAACACATGTTTGTCTGAGTGCAGCCAAATCTGCAAGCAAACCGGGTCCCAGTTGAGTCAGGACAGACAGGATGGGGCTGGGAAATGTGGAGTAAGGTTGTTCACACTGGGTCAGACCTCAAGGCACAGCTTCTCTGAGCAGGCCAGACCTACTGAGGAGAGACTCTGGATCAATATTGATCACAGAATGTTGCAATCACCTCTGCCCTAAAGAGAAGAGCAATAAAATATACTCTTTAAAGTAATAATAAATATTTCTAAGAAGCTCTTTGAATTATTTCTCCATAACTAGAGGTGAAAACCATTGTAATGAACTGCACTGGACCATAGGCAAATCAAGGCAATGCCATGGCTTGTCAGGACTTGCTTGATCCCAGTGAGTCCTGGTGTGCATTTGGTGCTGCCAAGGAGCTCCAAATAATATTTTGGAAATATTGGCTGTCTCTCTGCAGTGCTGCCCTTGCCAGGAGCTGCTTCTGTGCCAGGAGCCTGATTTAGCTCAGCAGCACAGACACAGCACAAGGACTGTAATGACCCTCTCGAGGATTGGGGCTGAGTCCCTGTGCATCAGTGCCTGACAGGGAGTTGAAGAAACCTCCCAAGAATTCAAAGTCAGATTCAAACTCCAAAGTTTCTCCTACTTCTAGGGAGTCCCACTGATAAACATGAAGGAGAAGGTTTCCCAAGGGTCGAATTAGAGGAGAAATTGATGATAGTCATGTCAGGTAGGGAAAAAAAGGGTAAAGGAAGAAAAGAAACCTCTCAAGAATTCAAAGTCAGATTCAAAGTCCAACGTTTCCTGAAGTTCAAATGAGTCCCACTGAGGGACATGACTGAGAAGGTGTTCCCAGGTGCAGGTTTATTGTTTATATTTTTAAAGTGAGGGTTCATTGCTTTTATGATACATTTTTGAAGTTTGGGCTTATTTTATTAAGGCTATATTTTTTAGTGCAGATTTTTTCTTTTTCTAAATGAAGCAGAGGGACAGGACTTCTGAGTTGCTTTGGGAAGTGTGGTTTATTTTCTATACAGGCAGAAAGGTGAAGCTTGTCTTACAGATGATCCCAGCATAGATTAGAAGTCACAAGATTTACGACTACAAGGTCTTTTAAGGATTTATTAACAAATAAAACACTGTGAACAGAGATATTTATGGTTCTAATTCAATACTAAGATATTTTGTCTTATTGACTCATACCATAGTGTGAACTTGCTCAGTCAATTATATCAGGACACACAAACTGACATTACTGCAATCTAAAGTATCTTGTTGCCTTTGTAACTACCTTTATTTTTTCTCTATCTTAAATTAAAAAGCTAAACCTGTCTCAACTCTAAGCTTAATTCTAAGCTTTGGTTTAAAGGCCCTATGTTCTGACAATTCCTTGCATTCTGATTTCCAACACCCAAGTTCCAGTTAGAACAGAACACTGAAGGTTGTGATGACAGGGAGAGACAAAAAGGGGAAAGGTGTCTCTGGTGCTGAGCAAGCCTGGATGTGTTTCAGGAATGCAAAGGGCCAAGGCCTGAGCCCCAGCCCCTGGCAGGGCAGATCCTGTCCCTCCCTCATTGCTCAGGGCTCTTCCCGGGGCACTGGGCTCTGGGGATGTGCAATGCCCAGGGCAGGACCATGGGGCGGCCCCTGCCAGGCTGCTGAGCAGGGACAAGGAGGCACTGAGGCCCCAGCACAGCAAGGCTCACTTGTCCCCTGCTGGCCAAGGGCCCAGGGCCAGCAGCCATGGCCCAAGTGCTGCAGGAGTTGGCTCTGGCAGGGCCTTTCAGCTGCTGCCATCCCTGTGCCCTCTGCAGCCCAGGCTGTCCTACGGTGTCCCTGCCCTGCGCCTCTGTCCCTGCAGGCTGTCGGCATCCCCCGGCTGCCCCACCTGGCTGGCCCCTTCCTTTGCTGGCAGCTCTGCGTCCTGCCTGCCTCTGCCTGCCCACACAGAGCCTTGGGCTGACCCAGACTCCTTCTGGGGGACGTGTTGCACCACAGACCTGCCCTGGGAGTGAAATTCCTTTTTCCTTGAGTCCAGTCTGGACCAGTCCAGCTGCTCCTGCCCTTCATTCTTTCTTTGTCCAGCTGTGGTCTGCTATGTCAAAGGATCCTCCGTCTCTGAAACCATCCTTCAATCCCTCCCAGGGCTCTCCTCTGCTGTCCTCAGTCTCCACTCCACTGAGCACAGAGCTCCTTTGTCTCTCTACAGTAGTTCTGTGTTGCAGCCTCCAAACCCCACCTGGGGACATCTTTGGGCCCTCTCCAAGGTGTTGGCAAATGTGAACATTCTTCTCTTAGTCTAAGTAAATCACCAGAGGACAAGGCAGCCAGACCTTTTTGTCCTGGATACTTTTGCCAGGGCTCAATCCTTGGATAGATGCAATTTTAGATGTAGAATCCCAGTTTTGGCCATTGACACCTCGGTGCCATGGGCAGTTCTTTTCCACTGGAAGGAAAGCACAGAGCCCCAGTGTTTGGTGGTAGATGAAGGATAATCCTCAGGAGGCCAAGGCCAGCCAGAGCTGTCTCTCTGGGCAGCTTTTGTCTGGGAGAACCTTGTACATAGGGAACCTTTTTAGATGGAGTACCAACTTCAGCCCTGGGTGGCTGGAAAGAGGGATGGTTCTTTTCCATAGAAAGCAAAGCACAGAGCCCCAGTGCTCCCGGGGCTGATGAGAGGCAGCCCTCAACATGCCAGGATCAGCTGGACCTGCCAGCTGTCCCCCAGGAGGTGAAGTCAGGCAGGCCCAATCCATGTCCCCTTGGTTCCACAGGGTCCCACAGTGTCACCATGTTCTCCTTGCTTCTGCACTGTCACAATGGCCCCTTCCTTCCATGAGGCCCTGCAGGGTCACAGTGGCCTTTGGTTCCATGGCCCCACAGTGTCACACTGGTCTCCATGGTTCCATGGGGCCTGGCAACACAATGGTCTCCATGGATCCACGGTGCCCTGCAGGATCCCAGCGGCCCTTTGGCTGCACGAGGCCCTGTAATGCAGCAATGGCCTCTTGGTTCCACAAAGCCCTGCTGCTTCACACCGGCCCCTTGGGACCCTGCGGCCCAGCAGTGCCACACTGATGTCCTTGGTGCCACCAGGTCTCACAGTGTCTGGTGTCCCTTGGATCCGTGCAGTTTCATAATGGCCCCTTGGTGCCACGGGGTCCCCAGGGTGTCACAATGGTCTCCATGGGAAGGAAACAACTGAGCCCCAGTGTTACAGGGGCAGATGAGGGACAGTCACTAGAGGCCAGGGACAGCCAGACCCTTGTCCTGGCAGCTTTCACTTGGGAGCAATCCTTGGATATACAGAGTTTTGGAGGTGGAATCCCAGTTTCAGCCATGGATGCCTGGTTGAGATGGATGTTTTCTTTCCACAGGAAAGAAAAGTGAAGCCCAAATGTTTTGGAAGAAGACGAGAGGTGGCTGCCCATGGGCCAAGCCAGCCAGACCTGTGTCTCCTGACACCTTTCATCTGGGGGCTATCCTTGGATGTAGGTATTTTTGGAGGTGGAATCTCAGTTTTGGTTGTATGTGCCTGGAATGGAAGGAGAGTTCATTAGGAAGGAAAGCACAGAGTGCCAGTGTTTCAAAAAAGACAGATGAGCCAGCCTCAGAAGCCAAGGTGAGCCAGACTTGTCAGTCATGGCAGCTTTTGTCTGGGAGCTGTCTTTGGATATAGAAGAATTCTGGAGGTGCATTCCCAATTTTGGCCATGGATGCCTAGAGGAGAATGACGGTTCTTTTCCATAGGAAGAAGCCCAGAACCCCAGTGTTTCAGTCCCAGATGAAGAGACCCTCCACATGCCAATGTCGGCCAGACCTGTCAGGAGGCCCCAGGAGCCCAGCCAGCCAGACCTGTACCATGTTCCCTTGGTTCCATGGGGCCCCAGAGTGTCACCATGCTCTCCTTGAGTCCACAGAGGTCCCTGTAGTGGCACAATATTCTCCCCTTGTCTTCATATTCTCACTTGCTTCTGTAGTGTCACCGTGGCCCATTGCTTCCATAAGGTCCTGCAGTGTCCCCATGGCCCCTGGGCTCCACGCAGCCCTGCTGTGTCACAATGGCTCCTTGGCTCTACAGGCCCACAGCTTCATCACTGACCCTTGGCTCCACAGGGGTCCTGAGCTTCACAATGCTCCCCCTGATTCCATGAGGCACCAGAGTGTCACAATGGTCTCTTTGGTTCCATGAGGTTCCATGGTGTCTCCATGGTGTCCTTGGATCTGCATTGTCACAACTGACCCATGGTTCCATGAGTTTCTGTACTGTCAACAATGGTTCCTTTGTTCCAAGGAGGCCTTGATGTGTCACTATGGCTCCTTGGTTCTGTGACATTCCATAGTGTCATGTACAGAAAATCACACTATGAAAAGCCAGTGTCCATAAAGGAGACAGAGGAGTCCTTCAACTTTATTTGAACAAAGGGAAAAAGTCCACCAGGGCACATGTCCACAGGGTTCCCTCTCTCGAGGTTCCATAGGCTGAAGCCTCCTTTTATCCTAAACTCCTGGCCACAGGTTGCCCTCTTCCTTTCCCCACTGTTCAGGTACTAGGAAGGTACAGCCATCCCAAACTGCCTGCCACATCTTCCCCTCTTGAACCTGTCATTTTATGCCAAAGTTCGTAACCTCAAGCTCCTGCAGAGCAGCTTGTCTGTTTCAGGAGCCAAGCTGACTGGGCTCTTTAATAAACCTGTTGCTTGAAGTTAATAGAGACATGAAGACCCATTTCAAAGATGTAAATGCCCATACCTTCAGTCATTGAATTCTCTTTAAAGGCATCTTGCCTATCAGTCACACTGGCCCCATGGTTCCAGGAGGTTCTGCAGTGTCACCATGGTCGCTGTCAGAGCCTGGATGAGATCCATGTCCCAGACCTGGGCCTTGTGGAACCAAGGAGAGCATTGTGGCAGTGCAGAACCCACGAGGCCATTTTGGTAGTACGGACCCGAACAGAACCAAGGGTCCATTGTTACACAGTGGGGCATCATGGAACCAAGGGGCCATTGTGAAACTGTGCAAGGGCCATAATGTAGTCAGGGACACCACTGATACTGAAATCCACAGGTTAGAATCTTTTGAACACAGTTTTGAGTATTTGAAAGCAGGTATTCTTTATTACATCACTGTGGTCACTTGGGCTATCCTTCTTCCATTCAAATGTACTTAGGATCACGTGAACAGAGTTTTTATCAGACACACTGATTACACATTCATTTGCTATCCCCACTTCCTTTGACTTTATTTGACATAGTTGCACCCCTTATCAAAAGTCCTTCTCTGGTTCTTTGGGGTCTGTCTTCAACATCTGGTTTCCTTTTTAGGGGGTTGTTCCTCGATCCCTGCTTTTGAATAATGGCAATTTCCTTGTTTTGCATAATTCCTGCTTTACCAGCCTTGCAGAGCTGAGCTGGCATCCTGTTTGCAATTTTTGTGTCTTCTGTTTGCCTCAGCTACATCCTTTATCCATTTCTCCAAGGTTGTTCTGTTGTGTTCTCCTGTCCTTGTCACAGTGCTCGCCCTGCATGAGGCGTGTCTGCACCCCCCTCAAACCCATGGGCTTGGGGTGGGCAAGTGTTCCCAAGGGAACAGGGATGGGACAGTTGGGCTGGACTGACCCCAGGGATGTTCCATTCCATGTCACACCATGACCAGCAATAAACTGAGAGAAACGGGAGGGGGGGGGGAGGGGGTAAGGGGCCAAGGGGATTGATTTCTTTTTAAAAACATTTTTCTTTCAGAACAGCACTTACACATACAGAATCCTCTCCTGCCACAAGGTGGTTAAACATTTTCCGCTGCAAGGAGATTTCCTGTGGATTTGCATTTCTTCTGTTTGTGGCTTTTGCTTTTTGTGGTTGGTTTGTTTGTGGGGTTATTATTTATCTTACTTTGGTGGGTCTTGCTTTGGGTTTTTTTTGTTTGTTTTTTTTTGTTGTTATTGTTGTTTTGGTGTTTTTTGTTAGGTTTGGGTTTTTATTTTTGGTTGGGTTTGGGATTTTCCCTTCTGAACTGCCTTTCTTCTGATGCATAAGTTTCTTCTGCCTTTTCTTGTGGCTTGGTTGGGACCTGATGGCAAGACAAATTTACCCAACTCAGTCATCTTGCTCAATTGCATTTTGCAGTCACCATTAACTAGATGAGCTTGGTCACAGACCCCCTGCAACTTGGCAGCATCCACAAAGGAATTGAAAGTGCACTTCATGGCACTGTAGAAATAACAGAAATGTTCCACAGTGGTGATGGGTCACTGAGGGATGTCACCAGGGAGTGGCCACCAAGGGGACTCTGTGCCATGGATGACATTTGACCCTCACTGTTCAGCCAAATTCCCACCCAGCCCGTGTTCCCCTCCTGCAGCCCAGCTCTCTCCAGTCTGGCTCTGAGGAGAGCCCAGCAGACCATGTCACAGCCTGGCTAAAGTCTGGGCACACAACATCCCCTTCTCTTCCCTCCATGGGGGCTCTGCCGTCCCTGCCTTGTGCTGCCAGTGCCTGGAATGGCTAAAGGAGGATTTGCCACATGCCCTTCCCTGCTGAGCCTGACCAGTCTGTGACTGTCCCAGAGCCCCTCCCTGCCCTGTTTGCAGAGTGGTTCCATGTCTGCCCTTCCCAAGGGCCCAGGACCCTCTGGGATGGCTCTGCCCTTTCCAAGGGCTTTGAGAGAGGTCCCATGGGGGCAGTGCCCAGCCTTGTCAACATTCCTGACACCAAAGGCCTTTTCCACATCCCTCAGTTCCAGGTCAGTGCCCAGAGCACAGCACAGCCCTGTCCAAGTCCTTGGAGTGGTTAAGAAGGGAGGCAGCTCTGATTTTCCCCACAGACCAGGGCACTCCAATGGTCTCTCTGTGCAGCCCTTGGCTGCTCTGATGTCCTAGTTTAGGGCTAATTTAGGGATGAAAGCTCTGAAGGTGTCCCTCTGGGAAGCAAATTCGAGTGGCTCCTTCCAACACCAGCTCAGCAGACAAAAATCTCCTTCGAGAAAAGTGGAAAAAACTGTTTAATTAACAAGCAAAGTACTCCCACACATGATAAAATGAATGATATTACACAATGGAACCTCTAGTTGCTCTGAAGAGATGGCACATTCAGAAAGTCCTTCTGGGGTTAAAGAGAGTCCTTTTGTGGGCTGTGGCTCAGCTCCCTCAGTCTCCCAAAAGCCCTCCAAGCTCCCCTCAAATTCCCCAAATCCCCCAAAACCCACAAAATCCCCTAAAAATCCAGTGGGATTTTATTGGGGAGGGGTCTGCTGGGGGTGCAGCGCCCCCACAGCCCCAAAACCACCCCAAAGCTCCACAATTTCCCCCAAACTCTCCCAAAAAACACAAAAGCAGCCCCAAATCTCCCCAATCTTCCCCCTAAACTTCCCAAGAACGCCCCAAAACCCCTCCAAATTCCCCAACCTCCCCCTCAAATTCGGCAAAAATTTCACAAAACCCCCCAAATCCAGTGGGGTTTATTGGGGAGGGGTCTGCAGGGGGTGCAGCACAGCCGTCCCAAACTCTCCCCCAAAAACCCCAAAAAACCTTCTTAAGCTCCCCAAAAGGCCCCCAAAACCTCCCCATCACTCCAAAAACTGCTCCCAGACCTCCCCAAGACCCCCCAAAACATCTCCAAATGTTCCCCAAATTCCCCAAAACCTCCCCAATTTTCCCACAACAGCCCAAAACCTTCTCAAAAACCTCTTCAAGACCGCCCCCCAAATTCCCTGAAATCCCCCAGATTCCCCCAAAAACCCACAAATTCCCCCAGTCCAGCGTCTTTTTTTGAGGAGGGGTCTGCAGGGGGTGCAGTAGCACGGCCATCCCAACCCCACCCAAAAAAAATCCCAAAAACCCCCCAAAACCTCCCCAACCTCCCCCACAAAAACCTCCCAAACCATGGGGGTTTATTGGAGAGGGGTCTGAAGGGGGTGCAGCAGCATGGCCTGGCCAAAACCCCCAAAAAATCCCAAAAATCCCGCATCCCCCACCCCCTAAAATCCCTCCCAAAAAACCCCCAAAACCCCCCAAACCATCGGTGTTTATTTGGGAGGGGTCTCTGGGTTTATTGGGGAGGGGTCTCCATGGTGTTTATTGGCCCCAAATGGGACCCCCACCCAAATGGGGACCCCGCTCCAAATGGAGACCCTCCCAAAATGGGAACCCTCCTTAAACTGAGACCCTCCAACGACCCTCCCCATTTCCATGAGTGTCCCCAGACCCTCCTGCACCCCGGGACCCCCAAACCGGGACCCTCCCCAAACGGGACCCCCCCAAACAGCGCCCCACCTCGGCACCACCCGAGTCCCCTGAGCCCCCAGGACCCCCAATTCGGGCCCCCTCAGCCGCCGCCCTCCCCAAACCGGGCGTGGAACACGTTGGGGATCTCGGGGTCCCGCCGGAATTGGGGGCCCAGCGGCTGCTGGGGGGGCACGGCCAGGAGCAGCCCTGGGGGGGAAATTGGGGTTCAGGGGGGCGCGGGACCCCGGCTCATGGGGAACCCCCAAAACCCCAACCCGGAACAGCTCCAGCCCCCAAAACTCCCAAAAACAGCTCCAGCCCCCAAAACCTCCCCAAATCCCACGGAACACGCCAGCTCCCAAAACCCCAAATCCCCCAAATTGCGCCCCAATTCCAATTCCCCCTAAAAATTCTTTTTGTTGTTTTTTGGGGGTTATTTAGGGCTCAGGGAGGTTTGGGGGTACTTTGGGGTATTTTGGGGTGTTTTTGGGGTATTTTGGGGTATTTTGGGGTGTTTTGAACCCCCCTCACCTGTGATCAGGGCCCAGTGAGCCTTGTGGCCCTAGGAGATTGGGTTTTGGGTTTTTTTGGTTTTTTTTTGTGGGGCAGGAATTTGGAGCTCAGGAAGGTGGGTTTTGGGGTGTTTTTGGGATTTTTGAGCCCCAGTTGATCAGAGCCCAGGAGCCTTGTGGGTTTTGGGGGTATTTGGGTTTTTTGTTTTTGGGGATTTTGGGGATTTGAGGCTCAGGCAGGTTTGGGGTATTTTTGGGATATTTTGGGGTATTTTGGCCCCTCTCTCACCGTTGATCAGGGCCCAGTGAGCCTTGTGGCCCCGGCGGCAGCACGGGCCGTGGTTGCTGTCCCTCGTCATAGCTGGGGGGTCAGGGCAGACCCCAGACCCAAAACAATCTTGACTGAACCCCGAACTGAGACCCTGACCGAATGGAGACCCCAGATCCCAAATGGAGACCCCACACCCCAAATCCCTGACCCCAGACCCCAAATGGAGACCCCAGACCCCAAAACCTCAAACCCCAAAGGATACAGGACCAACGAGGGCTGCCCCAAACCCCAAATAACCCCACACCCCAAACCCTGCCCCCTGAAGGACACGGGCCCAGCAGGTCTCCCCCAGCAGGTGCCGCGGGACCCGGCCCCGGTTACCCCCAGCCCCCTGCAGCAGCTCAGCCCGGCAGGGAGCAAGCCTGGCCAGGAAGCGGCTATGGCTGTTGTGACAGGAGAAACCTATAAACACCCGAAACATCCTAAAACATCCTAAAACCATCCCATAAACCC
>JAREIS010004563.1:0-22419 GCA_030060385.1 Muscicapa striata striata | reverse complement strand
GGGAAGGAGGCCTTTCACCCAGAAGCCGGGAGGGCGCCCTCCGCCGGCGGCAGGCGACGCCGCGCCGGCTGGCCGACCTCGGAGCCGGGTAGACCTGGCCCCCGCGGCCGACCCGGGAGTAGGTAGACCTGTTCACCCTGGCGCCGAGGAGGCTGCAGCGCCCCCCGCCTCGGCGGCAGGCGGATGCCGCCGGGCGGCCGGCCGGCCCCGAGCCGGTAGACCTGGTCCCGGCGGCGCCCGGAGAAGGGCAGATCTGTTCACCTGCGCTAAGGGACGCTTGCAGCCTCTCCCCCGCCTACAACAGGCGGATGCCGCCGGCGGGCCGGCCGGCCCCGGAGCCGCAGACGGTCCCGTGCCCCCGGGAGAAGGGTAGACCTGTTCACTCCTGGCGCCAAGGGACGCTGTAGCGCCCTCCCCGCCGTGCGGAAGGCGGAGCGGCCACAGCCGGGCCGGGCGGCCCCGGGAGCCGGGTAGACCTGGCTCCCGGCGCCGCCCGGAGAAGGGGCAGACCTGTTCACACCCACGCCGAGGACACTGCAGCGCCTGCCGGCGGCAGGCAGATGCCGCCGGACGGCCGGCCGGCCCCGGAGCCGGGTAGACCTGGTCTCTGGCGGGCCGCCCGGAGAAGGGTAGACCTGTTCACCCGCACGGGCGCGCAGCGCCTTCCGCCGGCAAGGGCGGATGCCGCGCGGCCGGCCGCCGGAGCCGAGAGCCTGCGGCGGCCGCCCGAGAGGGTAGACCTGTCTACCACCGGCGCGGTGCGCGCAGCGCCTCCGCCGGCGGAGGGAGGCGGCCGCCGGCCGGCCCGAGCGGGTAGACCTGGTCTCGGCGGCCGCCCGGAGAAGGGAGCCTGTTACCCCGGCGCCGAGGACGCGCAGCGCCTCCTGCGGCGGCGGGATGCCGCGCCGGCCGGCCGGCCCCAGAGCCGGGTCACCTGGTCTCCCGGCGCCGGAGAGGGTAGACCTGTTCACCCGGGCGCGAGGGCCGCGCAGCGCCTTCCGCCAGCGAGGCGGATGCTGCGGTGCCGCCGGCGGCCGCCCGGAGACCTGGTCTCCGGCGGCGCCGAGAAGGGTAGACCTGTTCACCCGGCGCCGAGACGCGCAGCGCCTCCGCTGGCGACAGCGGATGCTGCCCGGCCGGCCGCCCTGGAGGGAGACCTGGTCTCCGGCGGCCGCCGGAGAAGGGTAGACCTGTTCACCCCGCGCCGAGGGACGCTGCAGCGCCTCCGCCGGCGGCAGGCGATGCCGCCGCAGCCGGTGCCCCGGAGCCGGTGAGCATGGTCCGGCTGCCGCCCGGAGAGGGAGCCTGTTCACCCCGGCGCCGGGCGGTGCCGCCTCCGCCGGCGCAGGCGGATGCCGCCTCGCCGGCCGGCCGGACCGGCCCGGCAGACCTGGTCTCGGCGGTGACCCGGAGAAGGTGCCTGCACCCGGGCCGAGGATGCTACAGCGCTCCGCCGGAGGGAGCATCCGCCTGGCCTGCACCGGCCCCGGGCCGGTAGACTGGTCTCCGGCGCGCCGGAAGGGTAGCCTGTTCACCCGGCCTGAGGACGCCAGCGCCCCCGCCGGCGACAGGCGGATGCCGCCGGCCGGCCGCCCGGAGCCGGGTGACCTGGTCCCGGCGGCCGGAGAAGGGTAGACCCGTCCACCCTGGCGCCGAGGATGCTACAGCGCCTCCCTGCCGGCGGCAGGCGGATGCCCCGGCCGCAGGGCCGGCCCGGCCGGTGACCTGGTCCCGGCAGCCGCCTTGGGAAGGGTAGACCTGTTCACCCGGCGCAGGACCTCGCAGCGCCTCCCGCCGGCGACAGGGGCTGCCGGCGCCGGCCGGCGGCCCCGGAGCGGCAGACCTGGTCTCCGGCGCGCCGGAAGGGTAGACCTGTTCACCCCGGCGCCGAGGGCGCTGCAGCGCCCTCCCCGCCGGCGACAGGAAACTGGGTAGACCTGGTCTCCGCGGCCGCCCGGAGAAGGGTAGACCTGTTCACCCCGGCGCGAGAGACGCTGCAGCGCCTCCGCTGGCGACAGACGGATGCCGCCGGCCGGCCGGCCCCCTGGAGCCGGGTAGACCTGGTCTCCGGCGGCCGCCCGGAGAAGGGTAGACCTGTTCACCCGGCACCGAGGGTCGCTGCAGCGACCTTCCGCCGGCAAAGGCGGATGCCGCCGGCCGGCCTTGGCGCCGGGAAGACCTGGCGCCGGCGGCCGCCCGGAGAAGTGTAGACCTGTTCCCCACGGCGCCGAGGACGCTGCAGCGCCCTCCGGCGCGGCAGGCGGACGCCGGCCGGCCGGCCGGCCGGCTCCAGAGCGGGGTAGACCAGGTCTCCGGCGGCCCCTGAGAAGTGTAGACCTGTTCACCCCGGGCGCCGAGGGCCGCTGCAGCCCCCTCTGCCGGGCGGCAGGCGGATGCCGCCGGCCGGCCGGTCGGCCCCGGAGCCGGGAGACCTGGTCTCCGGAGGCTGACCCGGAGAAGGGTAGACCTGTTCACTCCCGGGCGCCGAGGACGCTGATGCGCCTCCCGCCGGCAAAGGAGGATGCCGCGGACATACGGCCGTCCCCGAGCCGGGTAGACCTGGTCTCCGGCAACCGCCCGCAGAAGGGTAGACCTGTTCACCCAGGCGCGAGAGACGCTGCAGCGCCTCCGCTGGCGACAGACGGATGCCGCCGCCGGCCGGCCGGCCCTGGAGCCGGGTAGACCTGGTCTCCGGCGGCCGCCCTGGAGAAGGGTAGACCTGTTCACCCTGGCACCGAGGGTCGCTGCAGCGACCTTTCCGCCGGCAAAAGGCGGATGCCGCCGGCCGGCCGGCCGGCCTTGGAGCCGGGTAGACCTGGTCTCCGGCGGCCGCCCCGGAGAAGGGTAGACCTGTTCACCACGGCGCCGAGGACGCTGCAGCGCCCGTAGACCGGCCACCCCGCGCCGGGCCGCGCAGCGCCTCGCCGGGGCGGGCGGATGCCGCTGCCGGCTAGCCGCCTTGAGCCGGGTAGACCTGGTCTCCGCGGCCGCCCGGGAAGGGTAGACCTGTTCACGGCGCCGAGGATCTGCAGCCTCTCCCGCCTGACGACAGGTGGATGCCGCTGCGGCCGCCCCGGGAGCCGGGTAGACCTGGTCTCCGGCGCCGCCCGGAGAAGGGTGCAGACCCAAACCACCCCGGGCGCCCAGGGACGCTGTAGTGCCCTCCCCGCCGGCCGCAGGCGGATGCCGCCGCCGGCCGGCCGGCCCCGGAGCCGGGTAGACCTGGGTCTCTGGCGGCCGCCCGGGAGCCGGGTAGACGGTTCACCCGGCGCGAGGCGCGCAGCGCCCCCGCCGGCGAGGCGGATGCCGCCGCCGGCCGCCGGCCCGGAGCCGGTAGACCTGGTCTCCGGCGGCCCGGAGAAGGGTAGACCTGTTCCACCGGCCGAGGACGCGGCAGCGCCTCCGCCGGCGGCAGGCGTGCCGGCCGGCCGGCCGCCCCGGGGCGGAGACCTGGTCTCCGGCGGCCGCCCGGAGAGGGAGACCTGTTCACCTTGGCGCAAGGACGCTGCAGCGCCTCCCGCCGGCGACGGCGGATGCCGGGCCGGCCGCCGGCCCCGGCCGGGTAGACCTGGCGGCGCCGCCCGGAGAAGGGTAGACGCCTGCCCTGGCGCCAAGGGCGCAGGCCCCGCCGCCGGCAGGCCGAGCCGCCGGACGGCCGGCCGAGCCGGGTGACCTGGCCGGGGCCGCCCCAGGAAGGGCGCCTGTTCACCCCGGCGCCGGGACGGTGCAGCGCCCCGCCGGCGAAGGCGGATACCGGCGGCCGGCCGCCCGGAGCTCGAGGACCTGGTCCCGCGCGCCGGAGACGGGCAGACCTGTTCACCCTGGCCCTGAGGGCAGCACGCCTCCGCCAGCGGCAGGCGGATGCCGCCTGCCTGTCGGCCGCCCGAGCCGGGCTCACGGTCTCTGGCGGCCGCCCGGGAAGGGTAGCCTGTCACCCGGCGCCGGGCGGCACGCGCCTCCCCGCCGGCGGAAGGCGATGCACGCTGGCCCCGGCCGCCCGGAGCCGGGTAGACCTGGCTCGGCGGCCGCCGGAGAAGGGTAGACCTGCCACCCGCGCCGAGGACGCTGCAGCGCCTCCCGCTGGCGCAGGCGGGCCGGCCGGCCGCGCCCCGGAGCCGGGAGACCTGGTCTCGGCGGCCGGGAAGGGTAGACCTGTTCCGCCTGCGCCGAGGTCGCTGCGCGCCCTCCCGGCGACAGGTGGATGCCGCCGGCCGGCCGGCCGGCCCGAGCCGGGTAGACCTGGTCTCCGGCGGCCGCCCGAGAAGGGTAGACCTGTTCACCCGGCGCCGAGGGTGCAGCGCCTCCCCGCGCAGGGCGGATGCCGCGCGGCCGGCCGCCCGGCCGGTAGACCTGGTCTCCGGCGTCCGAGAAGGGTAGACCTGTTCACCCGGCGCCGAGGCGCTGCAGCGCCTCCCGCGCGCAGGTGGATGCCGCCGCGGCCGCCCGAGCCGGTAGACCTGGCCTCGCGCCGCCCGAGAAGGGTAGACCTGTTCACCCGGCCGAGGCGCAGCGCCTCCTGCCGGCGAGGGGATGCCGCCGCCGGCGGCGCCCCGAGCCGGGTAGACCTGGTCTCGGCGGCGCCCGAGAAGGGTAGACCTGTTCACCCCGGCGCCGGGCGCTGCAGCGCCTCCCGCCGCGCAGGCGGATGCCGCCGGCCGGCCGCCCGAGCCGGGTAGACCTGGTCTCGGCGGCCGCCCGGAGAAGGGTAGACCTGTTCACCGCCGGGCAGCGAGCGCCTCCCGCCGGCGCAGGCGGATGCCGCCGCCGCCGGCCGCCGGAGCCGGGTAGACTGGTCTCGGCGGCCGCCCGGAGGGTAGACCGTTCACCCCGGCGCAGGGCCTGCAGCGCCTCCGCCGGCGGAGGCGGATGCCCTGCCGCCGGCGGCCCCGGAGCCGGTAGACCTGGTCTCCGGCGGCGCCCGAGAAGGGTAGACCTGCCACCCGCGCCGAGGGCGCGCAGCGCCCCGCGCGACAGGCGATGCCGCCGGCCGCCGCCCGAGCGGTAGACCTGGTCTCCGCGCTGGGAAGGGTAGACCTGTTCCCTCGCGCGAGGGCTGCAGCCTCCTGCCGCGCAGGTGGATGCGCCGCCGGCCGGCGCCGAGCGGTAGACCTGGTCTCCGGCGCCGCCGAGAGGTAGACTGTCACCCCGGCGCCGGGGGTGCAGCGCCTCCTCGCCGGCGCGTCGGATGCCGCCGCGGCCGGCCCCGGACCCGGGAGACCTGGTCCCCGGGGCCGCCCGGAGAAGGGTAGACCTGTTCACCCGGCGCCGAGGCCGCTGCAGCTCTCCCCCGGCGCAGGTGATGCCGCGGCCGGCGGCCGAGCCGGTAGACCTGGTCTCCGGCGCCGGAAGGGTGACCTGTCACCCGGCGCCGAGGACGCTGGGCCCTCGCCGGCCGGCGGCGCTGCCGGCCTACCTTCTCCGGCGGCCGGAGACCAGGTCTACCTGGCCAGGGGCGGCCGCCGGCCGGCGGCATCCGCCTGCCGCCGGCGGGAGGGCGCTGCAGCGTCCTCGGCGCGGGGTGAACAGGTCTACCTTCTCCGGGCGGCCGGAGACCAGGCTCACCCGGCCTCGGGCCGGCCGGCCGGCCGCGGCATCCGCCTGCCGGCGGGAGGGCGCTGCAGCGCCCTCGGCGCCGGGTGAACAGGTCTACCTTCTCCGGGCGGCTGCGGGAGACCAGGTCTACCTGCCCGGGCCAGCCGGCCGGGCTGGCGGCATCCGCCTTTGCCGGGGGGGGTGGGCGCTGCAGCGGCACTCGCGCCGGGTGAACAGGTCTACCTTTCTCCCGCGGCATCCGCCTTTGCCGGCGGGAGGGCGCTGCAGCGCCCATCGGCGCCGGGTGAACAGGTCTACCCTTCTCCGGGGGCGGCCGCCGGAGACCAGGTCTACCCGGCCTGGGCCGCCGGCCGGCCGGGCGGCATCCGCCTGCCGCCGGGCGGGAGGGCGCTGCAGCGTCCTCGGCGCCGGGTGAACAGGTATCCGCCTCGTGCCGGGAGGGCGCTGCAGCGTCCCTCGGGCGCCGGGTGAACAGGTTCACCCTTCTCCGGGGCGGCCGAGACAAGGTCTACCCGGCTAAATGGCCGGCGGCCGGGCGGCATCCGCCTGCCGGGTGGCGGGAGGGCGCTGCAGCGCCTCGGCGCCGGGTGAACAGGTCTACCCTTCTCCGGGCGCCGCGAGACCAGGTCTCCTGGCCTGGGGCCGGCCGGCGCTGGCATCCGCCTGCCGGCCGCGGGAGGGCGCTGCAGCGTCCCTCGGCGCCGGGTGAACAGGTCCCTTCCGGGCGGCCGAGACCAGGTCTACCTGCCGGCCGGCGCCGCGGCATCTGCCGCGGCGGGAGGCGCGCAGCGCCTCGGCGCCGGGTGAACAGGTCTACCTTCTCCGGGCGCCGAGACCAGGTCTACCCGCCGGCGCCGGCCGGCCGCGGCATCCGCCGCGCGGGAGGGCGCTGCAGCGCCTCGCCGGGTGAACAGGTCACTTTCCCGGGCGGGCGCCGGGGTGAACGGGTCTACCTTCTCCGGGGCGGCCGAGACCAGGTCTACCTGCCTGGGCCGGCCGGCCGGCGGCATCCGCCTGCCGGCGGGAGGGCGCTGCAGCGACTCGGCGCCGGGGTGAACAGGTCTACCTTCTCCGGGGCGCGGAGACCAGGTCCGCCGGCGGGAGGGCGCTGCAGCGCCCCGGCGCCGGGGTGAACAGGCCTACCTCCTCGGGCGCCGGGAGACCAGGTCACCTGCCCGGCCGGGGCCGGCCGGCGGCATCCGCCTGCCGCCTGGGGAGGGCTGCAGCGCCTCGGCGCCGGGGTGAACAGGTTCACTCTCTCCGGCGGCCGCGAGACCAGGTCTACCCGCCCGGGCCCGCCGCCGCGGCACGCACGGGCCGCGGGAGGCGCTGCAGCGCCCTCGGCGCCGGGGTGAACAGGCTACCTTCTCGGGGCCCGGAGACAGGTCACCTCGCCTGGGCCGCCAGCCGGCCGCGCATCCCCGGCGGGAGGGCGCTGCAGCGCCTCGCGCCGGGTGAACAGGTCTACCTTCTCCGGCGGCCGCGAGACCAGGTCACCTGCCGGGCCGGCCGCCGGCGGCATCCGCCTGCGCCGGCGGGAGGCGCTGCAGCGCCTCGCGCCGGGTAACAGGTCTCACCTTCTCCGGCGCCGAACCAGGTCTACCGCCGGCCGCCGGCCGGCGCATCCGCTGCCGCGGCGGGAGGCGCTGCAGCGCCTGCGCGGTGACAGGTCACCTTCTCGGGCGCCGAGACCAGGTCACCGGCCCGGGCCGCGCCGCCGCGGCATCCGCTGCCGCGGCGGAGGGGCGCGCGCCCTCGGCCGGTGAACAGGTCACCTTCTCGGCGGCCGAGACCAGGCACCCGCTGGCGGCGCCGCGGCGGATCCGCCGCGCCGGCGGGAGGGCCTGCAGCGGCCTCGGCGCCGGGGAACAGGTCACCTCTGGGGCGGCCGCCAGAGACCAGGTCTACCGCCGGGGTCGGCCGGCCGGCGGCATCCGCCTGCCGGGCGCGGGAGGGGCTGCAGCGCCTCGCGCCGGGTGAACAGGTCTACCTTCTCCGGGGGCCGCCGAGACCAGGTCTACCGCCGGCGCGCCGGCTGCCGGCGATCCGCCTGCGCCGGCGGGAGGGCGCTGCAGCGCCTCGGCGCCGGGTGAACAGGTCACTCTTCTCGGGCGCCGCCGAGACCAGGTCACTGCCGGGCCGGCGGCCGGCGCGATCCGCCTGCCGCGGCGGGAGGGCGCTGCAGCGCCTCGCGCCGGGTGAACAGGTCTCCTCTTCTCCGGCGGCCGCCAGACCAGGCTCCCGCTCCGGGCGTGCCGCCGGCGGCATCCGCCTGCCGCGGCGGAGGGCGCTGCAGCGCCTCGGCGCGGGTGAAAGGTCACCTTCTCGGCGGCCGCCGAGACCAGGTCGCCCGGCCCGGGTCCGGCCGCGGGGCGGATCGCTGCGGCGAGGGCGCTGGCCCGCGGGTGAACAGGTTCCTCCGGCGCCGAGCAGGCCCGCGGCCGCCGGGCGACGCTGCCGGGGAGGCGCTGCAGGCCCGGCCGTAACAGGCCTCTCGGCGGCCGAGACCAGGTCCGCTGGCGCGCCGGGGACCGCCGCGCGGGAGGGCGCGCCCGCGCCGGGACAGGCTCCTCGGCGCCGGAGACCAGGTCACCGCCGGGCCGGCCGCGATCCGCCTGCCGCGGGGAGGCGCGCAGCGCCTCGGCGCCGGTGAACAGGTCACTTTCCGGGCGGCCGAGACCAGGTCTCCGCCGGGCGCCGGCGCCGGCGGATCGCTGCCCGCGGAGGCCTGCAGCGCCTGCGCCGGTGAACAGGTCACCTCTCGGCGCCGGAGACCAGGCCCCTCCGCGGCCGCGCGATCCGCCTGCCGCGGGAGGCGTGAGCCCCGCGCCGGTGAACAGGTTACTCCGCGGCGCAGACAGTCTCCCGCCGGGCCGCGCCGGGCATCCGCCGCCGGCGGGAGGCCCAGCCTGCGCCGGGAACAGGTCTCCTCCGGCGCGCCGGAGACCAGGTCTCCCCCTGGCCGGCCGGCCGGCGGCGGCACCCTGCCGCCGGGGGGCGTGCAGCGGCCTCGCGCGGGGAACAGGTCACCTCCCTCGGGCGCCGCCGAGCCAGTCCCGGCCGGCCGGCCGCCGGCGGGCATCCGCCTGCCGGCGGGGGCGCTGCAGGCCCTCGGCGCCGGGTGAACAGGCCCTTCTCGGGCGGCCGTGAGCCAGGCTACCGCCGGCGGCCGCGCCGGGCATCCGCCTGCCGCGGGGAGGGCTGCAGCCCTCGCGCGGTGAACAGGTTCCCTCTCGGCGCGAGACCAGGCTCCTGCCGCCGGCTGCGGCCGGCGATCCGCCTGCCGGCGGGAGGCGCTGCAGCGCCCTCGGCGCGGGAACAGGTTACCTTCCGGCGGCGCGGAGACCAGGCCACCGGCCCGGGCCGGCCGGCCGGCGGCATCCCTGCCGCCGGCGGAGGGCGCGCAGCGCCTCGCGCCGGGTGAACAGGTCTCCTTCTGGGCGCCGGAGACCAGGTCTCCCCGGGCCGCCGGCGGCCGCGATCCGCCTGCCGCCGGCGGGAGGCCTGCAGCGGCCCTGCGCCGGGTGAACAGGTCACCTTCTCCGGGCGCCGGAGACCAGGTCTACCTGCTCGGGGCGCCGGCCGGGCGAGATCCGCCAGCCGCTGGGGAGGGCGCTGCAGCGCCTCGGCGCCGGGTGAACAGGTCTACCTTTCTCCGGGCGACCCTGAGACCAGGCTCCACCTGCCCGGGGCCGCCAGCTGGCCGGCGGCATCCGCCTGCCGCCGGCGGGAGGCGCTGAGCGCCTCGGCGCCGGGTGAACAGGTTACTCTTCTCCGGGGCGCCGGAGACCAGGCACCCGGCCCGGCGGCGCCGCCGGCGGCATCCGCCTGTGCCGGCGGGAGGCTGCAGCGCCTCGCGCCGGGTGAACAGGTCCCCTTCTCGGCGGCGCGAGACCAGGTCTACCTGCCCGGGCCGGCCGGCCGGCGCGGCATTCCGCCTGGCCGCGCAGGGCGACTGCAGCGGCCTCGCGCCGGGGTGAACAGGTCTACCTTCTCCGGGCGGCCGGAGACCAGGCCCACCGGCTGGGCCGGCCAGCCGGCTGGCGGCATCCGCCGCCGCCGGCGGGAGTGGCGCTGCAGCGCCCCTCGCCGGGTGAACAGGTCACCCTTTCCGGCGGCGCCGAGACCAGGCTCACCTGCCGGGCCGCCGGCCGGCCGGCATCCGCCTGCCGCGGCGGGAGGGGCGAGCGCCTCGCGCCGGGTGAACAGGTCACTTCCCGGCGGCCGAGACCAGGTCACCCGCCGGGCCGGCTGCCGCGGCGGCACCGCCTGCCGCGCGGGAGGGCGCTGCAGCGCCTCGCCGGGTGAACAGGTCACCTTCCGGCGCCGGAGACCAGGTCTACCGCCGGGCGCCGCCGCCGGCGGCATCCGCTGCCGCCGGCGGGAGGCGCTGCAGGCCCTCGGCGCCGGTGAACAGTCACCTTCTCCGCGGCGCTGAGACAGGCTACCGCCGGGCGCCGGCCGCGCGTCCGCCTGCCGCCGGGGAGGGCGCAGCGCCTCGCGCCGGGTGAACAGGTCTACCTTCTCCGGGCGCCGAGACCAGGCTACCGCCCGGGCGGCCGCGCCGGCGATCGCCTGCCGCGCGGGAGGCTGCAGGCCCTCGCGCGGGTAACAGTCACCTTCTCCGGGCGCCGAGACCAGGTCACCCGGGCCGGGCCGCCGGCGGCCGGCGATCCGCCTGCCGCCGGGGAGGCGCGCAGGCCTCGCGCCGGGTAACAGGCTACTTTCCGGGGCGCCGAGACCAGGCACCTCGGGTGCCGCCGGCGGCGGCATCCGCCTGCCGGCGGGAGGCTGCAGCGCCTCGCGCCGGGTGAACAGGTCTACCCTCCGGGGCGGCCGCCGGGAGCCGGCTGCCACCCGCCCGGGCGGAGGCTGCCGGCCGGCGGCATCCGCCGCCGCCGGGGGGGCGCGCAGCGCCTCGCGCCGGGGTGCAGCTCCCCTTCTCCGGGCGCGCTGGAGACCAGGTCTACCCGGCCTGGGCGCCGCCGCCGGCGGCATCCGCCTGGCCGGCGGGAGGGCGCTGCAGCGCCTCGGCGCCGGGTGAACAGGTCTACCTTCTCCGGCGGCGCGAGACCAGGTCTACCCCCCGGGGCCGGCCGCGCGGCATCCGCCTGCCGCCGGGGAGGGCGCGCAGCCCTCGGCCCGGGTGAACAGGTTCACCTCTCGGCGGCCGGAGACCAGGTCTACCCGTGGGCCGCCGCGCCGGGCGATCCGCCTGCGCTGGCGGGAGGGCGTGCAGCGCCTCGCGCCGGGTGAACAGGTCACCTTCTCCGGCGGCGCCAGACCAGGTCTACCTGCCCGGGCCGGGCTGGCGGGGGCATCCGCCTGCCGCGGCGGGGAGGGCGCTGCAGCGCCCTCGCGCCGGGTGAAAGGTCTACCTTCTCCGGGCGCCGAGACCAGGTCTACCCGCCCGGGCGCCGGCCGCGGCATCCGCCTGCGCGGCGGGAGGCCTGCAGCCTCGGCGCCGGGTGAACAGGCTCCCTCCGGGCGCCGAGACCAGGTCTACCGGCCTGGCCGGCCGGCCGGCGATCGCCGCGCCGGCGGGAGGGCCTGCAGCGCCTCGGCGCCTGGGTGAACAGGTCTACCCTTCTCCGGGCGCCGCCGAGACCAGGCTACCCGGCCGGGGCCGGGCCGGGCGATCCGCTGCCGCCGCGGGAGGGCTGCAGCGCTCGCGCCGGTGAACAGGTCCCTTTCCCGGGCGGCGGCAGACCAGGTCCCCGGCCAGCGGGCCGGCCGGCCGGCGGATCCGCCTGCCGGGCCGGCGGGAGGGCGCTGCAGCGTCCTCGGCGCTGGGTGAATAGGTCTACCTTCTCCGGGCGCCCGAGAGACCAGGTCTACCTGCCCGGGCGCCGGCCGCCGGCCGGCGGCGGATCCGCCTGCGCCCGGCGGGAGGCGCTGCAGGCCTCCGGCGCCGGGTGAACAGGTCACCCTTCTCCGGGCCGGCCGGAGACCAGGCTCCACGCCGGGCTCGGCCGGGCGGTCATCCGCCTGGCCGGCGGGAGGGCGGCGCCGGCCCGGCGCCGGGGAACAGGTCACTCCTCTGGGCGGCGCCGAGACCAGGCTCACCGCCCGGGCGGCGGCCGGCGGCATCCGCCTGCCGCCGCGGGAGGGCGCTGCAGCGCCTCGGCGCCGGGGTGAACGTCTACCCTTCCTCCGGGGCGGCCGCAGACCAGCTCTCCGGCCCGGGCCGGCCGGCCGGCGGGATCTCGCCGCCGGCGGGGAGGGCGCTGGCAGGCCGCCCGCGCCGGGTGAACAGGTCTACCTTCTCCGGGCGCCGAGACCAGGTCTCACCCGGCCTGGGGCCGGCCGCCGGCGGCATCCGCCTGCCGCGGCGGGAGGGCGCTGGCAGCGGCCTCGGCGCCGGGTAAAGGTCACCTCTCCGGGCGGCCGGAGACCAGGTCACTGCCGGCCGGCGCCGCGCGGCATCCGCCGCGCGGGAGGGCGCTGCAGCGCCTCGCGCCGGGGTGAACAGGTCTACCTTCTCCGGGCGGCCGTGAGACCAGGCTACCTGCCCGGGCCGGCCGGCCGGCGGATCCGCCTGCCGCCGCGGGAGGGCGCTGCAGCTGCCCTCGCGCCGGGATGAACAGGTCTACCCTTCTCCGCGGCGGCCGAGACCAGGCTCTACCTGCCTGGGCCAGCCGGCCGGCCGGCGGCATCCGCCTGCCGCCGCGGGAGGGCGCTGCAGCGCCTCGGCACCGGGTGAACAGGTCTACCCTTCTCCGGACGGCCGGAGACCAGGTCACCGCCTGGGCGCGCCGCCGGCGCATCCGCCTGCCGCGGGAGGGCGCTGCAGCGCCTCGGCGCCGGGTAACAGGTCTACCTCTCCGGGCGGCGCGAGACCAGGTCTACCGGCCGGGCCGGCCGGGCGCGGCGCATCTCGCCTGCCGCCGGCGGGGAGGCGCAGCGCTCCTCGGGCCGGGTGAACAGGTCTACCTTCCCGGGCGGCCGCCGAGACCAGGCTACCCGGCCCTGAGGCTCTCGGGCCGCTGGCGCCGGCGCATCCGCCTGCCGCCGGCGGGAGGGCGCTGCAGCGGCCCTCGGGGCGCCGGGATGAACAGGTCTACCTTCTCCGGGGCGGCCGCCGGAGACCAGGCTCCACCTGCCTACGGGCGGGCCGGCCGGGAGGCATCCGCCTTTAGCCTGCGGGGAGGAGCTGCAGCGCCCTCGCGCTGGGTGAACAGGTCTACCCTTCTGCAGGGCGGCCGCTGAGACAAGGTCTGCCCCGTCCCTGGGCCGCCGCCGGCCGCCGCATCTGCCTGCTGCCGGCGGGGAGGGCGCTGCAGCGCCTCGGCGCCGGGTGAACAGGTCACCTTCTCGGCGGCGGCCGGAGACCAGGTCTACCGGCCCGGGCCAGGCCGGCCGGCGCATCCGCTGCCGCGGCGGGAGGGGCGCTGCAGCGCCCTCGGCGCCGGGGTGAACAGGTCTACCTTCTCCGGGCGGCCGGAGACCAGGCTACCGCTCGGCAGCCGGCCGCGGCCGGGCGGATCCGCCTGCCGCCGCGGGGGGGCTGCAGCGCCTCGCGCGGAGGAAGCAGGTCTACCTTCCCGGCGCGCGAGACCAGGTCTACCGCCTGGGGCCGCGGCCGGCGGCGATCCGCCGCCGCCGGGGGGCGCGAGCGCCCTCGGCGCCGGGTGAACAGTCACCCTTCTCCGGCGGCCAGACCATCTACCCGGCCGGTCCGCCGGCTGGCCGCGGATGCCTGCGCCGGCGGGGAGGGCGCTGCAGCGCCCTCGCGCGGTGAACAGGTCTACCTTCCCCGGGCGGCCGGAGACCAGGTCTACCCGCCGGCCGGGCCGGCGGCGGCGGCATCCGCTGCCGCGGCGGGAGGGCGCTGCAGCGCCCTCGGCGCCGGGTGAACAGGTCTACCTTCTCGGGCGCGCCGAGACCAGGTCTACCGCCGGGGCCGGCGCGGCCGGCGGCATCCGCCTGCCGCCGCGGGAGGGCGCTGCAGCGCCTCGCGCCGGGTGAACAGGTCACCTTCTCCGGCGGCCGCCGAGACAGCAGGTCCGCACCGGGCCATCGTGCGCGAGCCGCCTGGCCGGTAACGCACCGCGGCCGCATCAGGCCGCGCGGAGGGCGCGAGCAGCGCCTCGGCGCGGGTGAACAGGTCACCTCTCCGGGCCGCCGGAGACAGGTCTACCCGGCCCGGGCGCGGCCGGCCGGCGGCATCCGCCTGCCGCCGCGGGAGGGCGCTGCAGCCCTCGCGCCGGGTGAAAGGCTCCTTCCGGGGCCGCCGAGACCAGGTCCGGCCTGGGCCGGCCGGCCGGCGATCCGCCTGCCGCGCGGGGAGGGCAGCCTCGCGCCGGGTGAACAGGTCACCTTCTCCGGCGGCCGAGACCAGGTCACCTGCCGGGCTGCCGCCGCGCGGCATCCGCCTGCCGCGGGGAGGGCGCTGCAGCGCCTCGCGCCGGGTGAACAGGTCACTCTCCGCGGGAACAGGCTCCCGGGGCGCCGCCGCGCGATCGCTGCCGGCGGGAGGGCGCGCAGCGCCTCGGCGCCGGTACAGGTCCCTTCCGCGCGCCGGCCAGGTCACCGCCGCCGCCGCGGCCGCCGCCGGCGGAGGGGCTGCAGGCCTGCCCGGGTGAACAGGTCTACCCTCCGGGCGGCCGAACCAGGTCTACCGCCGGGCCGGCCGGCGGGCGATCCGCTGCGCGGGGAGGGCGCGCAGCCTCGCGCCGGGTGAACAGGTCACTTTCTCCGGGCGCCGAGACCAGGCTACCCGCCGGGCCGCCGCGCCGGCACGCCGCCGCGGCGGAGGGCGCTGCAGGCCTCGCGCCGGGTGAACAGGTCACTCTTCTCCGGGCGCGCCGGAGACCAGGTCACCGCTCGGGCGGCCGGCCGGGCGGCATCCGCCTGCGCCGGCGGGAGGGCGCTGCAGCGCCTCGGCGCCGGGTGAACAGGTCACCCTCTCGGGGGCGCCGAGACCAGGTCTACCGGCCCGGGCCGGCCGGCGGCGGCATCCGCCTGCCGCCGGGGAGGCGCTGCAGCCCTCGCGCCGGGGTGAACAGGCTCCCTCCGGGCGCCGCCGAGACCAGGTCTACCCGGCCGGGCCGCCGGGCCGGCCGGCGGCATCCGCCTGCCGCGGCGGGGGGGCGCCAGCGCCCTCGCGCCGGGGTGAACAGGTTCACCTTCTCCGGCGGCCGGAGACCAGGTCTACCCGGGCTCGGGCAGGCCGGGCCGCCGGCGGCATCCGCCTGCCGCCGGCGGGAGGGCGCTGCAGCGCCCTCGCGCCGGGGTGAACAGGCCTTCTCGGCGGCGCGAGACCAGGCTACCCGCCCGGGCCGCGCGCCGCGGCATCCGCCTGCCGCGGGGGGGCGCTGCAGCGCCTCGGCCGGGTGAACAGGTCTACCTTCCGGGCGGCCGAGACCAGGTCTACCGCTGGGCCGCCGCCGCCGGCGGATCGCCTGCGCGGCGGAGGCGCTGCAGCGCCTCGCGCCGGGTGAACAGGTTCACCTTCTCCGGCGCCGAGACCAGGTCTACCTGCCCGGGCCGCGGGCCGCCGGGCGCATCCGCCTGCCGCCGGCGGGGAGGGCGCTGCAGCGTCCCTCGGCGCTGTGGTGAACAGGTCTACCTTCTCGGGCGGCCGAGACCAGGTCTACCGCCTGGGCGCCGGCCGGCCGCATCCCCGCGCCGCGGGAGGGCGCTGCAGCGCCTCGCGCCGGGTGAACAGGTCTACCTTCTCTCGGGCGCCGGAGACCAGGTCTACCCGCCCGGGCGCTGCCGGCCGGCGGATCCGCCTGCCGGGGCGGGAGGGCGCTGCAGCGCCTCGGCGCCGGGTGAACAGGTCCACCTTCTCCGGGCGCGCGAGACCAGGTCTACCGCCTCGGGCGCCGCCGCCGGCGCATCCGCCTGCCGCCGCGGGAGGGCGCTGTAGCGGCCCTCGGCGCCCGGGTGAACAGGTTCACCCTCTCTGGGGCGCCGGAGACCAGGTCTACCCGGCCGGGCCGGGCCGGCCGGCCGGCGGCATCCACCTGCCGACGGCGGGGGGAGGCCAGCGCCTCGCGCCGGGGTGAACAGGTCTACCTCTCCGGGCGGCCGAGACCAGGCTCCGCCGGGCCGCCGCCGGCGGCGGATCCGCCTCGCCGCGGGAGGGCGCTGCAGCGCCTCGGCGCGGGTGAACAGTCCTCTCGGGCCGCGAGACCAGCTGGCCCGGCCGCCGCCGCGGGATCCGCCGCCGGCGGAGGGCGCTGCAGCGCCCTCGGCGCCGGTGAACAGGTCTACCTTCCGGCGGCCGGAGACCAGGTCACCGCCCGGGCGGCCGGCCGGCGGCATCGCCTGGCCGGCGGGAGGGCTGCAGCCTCGCGCCGGGAACAGGTCTACCTCCCGGGCGGCCGCGAGACCAGGTCTACCGCCGGGCCGGCCGCGGCGCATCCGCCTGCGCCGGCGGGAGGGCGCTGCAGCGCCTCGCGCCGGGTGAACAGGTTCCCTTCTCCGGCGGCCGCCGAGACCAGGTCTACCGCCGGGCGCCGGCCGCGCATCCGCCTGCCGGGCGGGAGGGCGCTGCAGCGCCCCGGCGCCGGGTGAACAGGCTACCCTTCGCGGCGCCGGAGACCAGGCTCCCGCCCGGCCGGCGCCGCCGGCGATCCGCCTGCGCGGGAGGGCGCTGCAGCGCCTCGGCGCCGGTGAACAGGTCACCTTCCCGGCGGCGCGAGACCAGGTCACCGGCCGGGGCCGCCGGCCGGCGGATCCGCCGCCGGCGGGAGGGCGCTGCAGCGGCCTCGGCGCCGGGTGAACAGGTCACCTTCTCCGGGCGGCCGGAGACCAGGTCTACCCGCCCGGCCGGCCGCCGCGTGATCCGCCTGCCCGGCGGGAGGGCCTGCAGCGCCCTCGCGCGGGTGAACAGGTCTACCCTCTCCGGCGGCCGGAGACCAGGCTCCCGGCCGGGACCGGCCGGCCCGGCGGCACCGCCTGCCGGCGGGGAGGGCTTGCAGCGGCCTCGCGCTGGGGTGAACAGGTCTACTCCTTCTCTCGGGCGCGCCGGAGACCAGGTCTACCTGGCCTGGCCGCCGGCTGGCCGGGCGGCATCCGCCTGCCGCCGGCGGGAGGGGCTGCAGCGTCCTCGGCGCCGGGTGAACAGGTCTCACTTCTCCGGCGGCGGCCGGAGACCAGGTCTACCGCTGCCGGGCCGGGCCGCGGCGGCATCCGCCTGCGCTCGGCGGGAGGGCGCTGCAGCGCCCTCGGCGCCGGGTGAACAGGCTCTCCTCGGCGGCCGCCGAGACCAGGCTACCGCCCGGGCGGCCGCCGGCCGGCGGCATCCGCCTGCGCCGGCGGGAGGGCGCTGCAGGCCCTCGGCGCGGGGTGAACAGGCTCACCTTCTCCGGGGCGGCCGCGAGACCAGGTCTACCCTGCCGGGCCGGCCGCGGCCGGCGGATCCCCGCCGGCGCGGGAGGGCGCTGCAGCGCCTCGGCGCCGGGTGAACAGGTACCTTCTCCGGGCGGCCGAGACCAGGTCACCGCTGGGCGCCGGCCGCCGGCGATCCGCCGCGCCGGCGGGAGGGCGCTGCAGCGCCCCGCCGGGTGAACAGGTCTACCCTTCTCCGGGGCGCGGAGACCAGGCTACCCGCCGGGCCGCCGCCGCGCATCCGCCTGCCGCGGGGAGGCTGCAGCGCCTCGCGCCGGTGAACAGGTCTACCCTTCTCCGGCGGCCGGAGACCAGGTCTACCGCCGGGCGGCCGGCGGCCGGCGCATCCGCGCGGCGGGAGGGCGCTGCAGCGCCTCGGCGCCGGGTGAACAGGTCACCTCTCCGGCGGCGCCGAGACCAGGTCTACCGCCGGGCCGGGCGGCCGGGCGGCATCTGCCTGCCGGGGCGGGAGGGCGCTTGCAGCGCCTCGGCGCCGGGGTGAACAGGTCTACCTTCTCCGGGCGGCCGCCGAGACCAGGTCTACCGGCCGGGCCGCCGGCGGCGGCATCCGCCTGCGCGGGGAGGGCGCTGCAGGCCTCGGCGCCGGGTGAACAGGTTACCTTCTCGGCGGGCCGAGACCAGGTCTACCCGCCTGGGCCGCCGGCCGCCGGCGGATCCGCCTGCCGCCGCGGGAGGCGCTGCAGCGCCCTCGCGCCGGGTGAAAGGTCACCTTCTCGGGGCGCCGAGACCAGGTCTACCCGCCGGCCGCCGCGCCGGCGGATCCGCCTGCCGGGGGGGAGGGCGCTGCAGCGCCCTCGGCGCCGGGTGAACAGGTCCCCTTTCCGGGCGGCCGAGACCAGTCTACCGCCGGGCCGCCGCCGCGGCATCGCCTGCGCCGGCGGGAGGGCGCTGCAGCGCCTCGGCGCCGGGTGAACAGGTCTCCTCTCCGGCGGCCGCCGAGACCAGGTCACCCGGCCCGGGCGGCCGCCGCCGGGGCATCCGCCTGCCGCGGGGGCGCGCAGCGCCCTCGGCGCCGGGTGAACAGGCTCACCCTCTCGGGCGGCCGAGACCAGGTCTACCCGCCGCCGCGCGCCGGGCATCCGCCTCGCCGGGGAGGGCTGCAGGCCCTCGCGCCGGGTGAACAGGTTACCCTTCTCCGGGCGGCCGAGACCAGGTCTACCTGCCGGGCGGCGGGCCGGCCGGCGATCCGCCGCCGCCGCGGGAGGCGCCAGCGCCTCGGCGCCGGGTGAACAGGTCTACCTTCTCCGGGCGGCCGGAGACCAGGTCACCGCCCGGGCGCCGGCCGGCGGCGCTCCGCGGGGAGGCTCAGCGCCTCGGCCGGTGAACAGGCCCTCCGGCGGCCGGACCAGGCACCCGGCCGCCGCCGGGCTGCGCCCGCGGGAGGGCTGCAGCGCCTCGGCGCCGGGTGAACAGGTCTCCTTTCTCGGGCCGCCGAGACCAGGTCACCTGCTCGGGCGCGGCCGGGCGGCATCCGCCTGCCGCCGCGGAGGCGCTGCAGCGCCCTCGGCGCCGGGTGAACAGGTCTACTTCTCCGGGCGCCGAGACCAGTCTACCCGCCCGGGCGCCGCCGGCCGCGGATCCGCCGCGCGCGGGAGGCGCTGCGCGGCCTCGCGCGGTGAACAGTCACCTTCTCCGGCGGCGCGAGACCAGGCTACCTGGCCCGGGCCGCGCCGGCGGCATCCGCCTGCCGCGGCGGAGGCCGCAGCGCCTCGGCGCCGGGTGAACAGGTCTACCTTTCCGGGCGGCCGGAGACCAGGTCTACCTGCCTCGGGCCGGCCGGCCGGGCGGATCCGCCTGCGCCGGGAGGGCGCTGCAGCGTCCTCGGCGCCGGGTGAACAGGTCACCTTCCGGGCGGCGCCGAGACCAGGCACCCGCCGGGCCGGCCGGCCGGCGGCGGCATCCCGCCTGCCGCCGGCGGGGAGGGGCTGCAGCGCCCGCGCCGGGTGAACAGGTCACCTTCTCCGGCGGCCGGAGACCAGGTTACCGCCGGGGCCGGCCGGCGGCACGCCGCCGCCGGCGGGAGGGCTGCACGCCCTCGCGCCGGGTGAACAGGTCACCTTCTCGGGCGGCCGGAGACCAGGTCACCGGCCCGGGCCGGGCGCCGGGCGGCATCCGCCGCCGCCGGCGGGAGGGCGCTGCAGCGCCCTCGCGCCGGGTGAACAGGTTACCTCCGGCGGCCGGAGACCAGGCCCCGGCGGCGCTGCCGCCGCGGCATCCGCCTGCGCCGGCGAGGGCGCTGCAGCGCCCTCGGCGCGGGTGAACAGGTCTCCTTCTCCGGGCGGCGCCGAGACCAGGTCTACCGCCGGGCCGCCGGCCGGGCGGCATCCGCCTGCGCGCGGGAGGGCGCTGCAGCGCCTCGCGCCGGGTGAACAGGTTCCTTCTCCGGGCGGCCGAGACCAGGTCTCCCCGGCCCGGCCGGCCGCCGGCGCGGCATCGCGCGCCGGCGGGAGGGCGGAGGCCTCGCGCCGGGGTGAACAGGTCACCTTCTCCGGGCGCCGAGACCAGGTCTACCGCCGGGGGCCGCCGGCCGCGGCGGACGGCAGCCGCCGGAACGCTACCCGGCGGCGCAGACCAGTCTCCGCCGGCGCCGCGGGGCTCGCCGCCGCGGGCCTGCAGCCCTCGCCCGGTAGGTTACTCTCCGGCGCCGAGACCAGGTCACCCGCTGGGCCGGCCGCCGGCGGCATCCGCCTGCGCCGCGGAGGGGCTGCAGGCCCGGCGCCGGTGAAAGGCTCCTTTCCGGGCGGCCGAACCAGGTCCCGCCGGGCCGCCGGCCGGCGGCATCCGCCTGGCCGGCGGAGGCGCGCAGCGCCTCGCGCCGGGTGAACAGGTCTACCTTCTCCGGCGGCCCAGACCAGGTCTACGCCGGCCGGGCCGGCCGGGCGGATCGCCTGCCGCGGCGGAGGGCGCTGCAGGCCTCGCGCGGGGACAGGTCTACCCTTCTCCGGGCGCGCCGAGACCAGGTCCCGGCCGGGGCCGGCGCCGCCGGCGGATCCGCCTGCCCGGCGGGAGGGTGCAGCGCCTCGGCGCGGGTGAACAGGTCTACATTTCGGGCGCGCCGGACCAGGTCACCGGCGGGCCGGCGGCCGGCCGGCGGCATCCGCCTGCCGCCGGCGGGAGGGCGCTGCAGCGCCTGGCGCCGGGTGAACAGGTCCTCGCGCCGCTCCTGCCGCCTCCGGGGCGCCGCGGGACCGGGGGGTACCTCGGCGGGGTCACCTCGGGCCGGACGGGCGCCGGCGGTGGCGCGCGCGCCTCGCGCGGGAACGCTACCTCGGCGCGGAGACAGCTCGCCGGCCGGCGCGCTCCGCCGCCGGGGCTGGCGCCTGCCCGGGCAGTCACCTCTCGGCGCCAGACCAGTCTCCCGCCGCCGGCGCCGGCATCCGCCTCCGCGGAGGCGCTGCGCGCCCGGCCGGGTGAACAGGTCACCCTTCTCCGGCGGCCGCGAGACCAGGTCTACCGGCCGGGCGGCCGCCGGCCGCGGCATCCGCCTGCGGGCGGGAGGCGCTGCAGCCCTCGGCGCCGGGACGCTTCCGGCGCCAGACCAGCCACGCCGGCCGTGGCCGGCGGCATGCTGCCGCGGCGGGAGGCTGAGCGCCCGGCGCCGGGTGAACAGGTTACCTTCTCGGCGGCGCAGACCAGGCTACCCGGCCGGGCCGGCCGGCGCGGCATCGCCGCGCCGGCGGGGCCTGCAGCGCCCGGCGCCGGGGTGAACAGGTCTACCTTCCGGCGGCCGGAGACCAGTCTACCGGCCCGGGCGCGGCCGCGGCGGCATCCGCTGCCGCGGCGGGGGGCTGCAGCCCTCGGCGCCGGGTGAACAGTCCACCTTCTCCGGGCGCGCGGAGACCAGCACCCGCTGGGGCCGGCCGCGGCGGCATCCGCCTGCGCCGGCGGGAGCGCTCAGGCCTCGGCCGGGTGAACAGGTCTCCTTCTCCGGGCGCCGCCGAGACCAGGTCCTGCTCGGGCGGCGCGGCCGGCGCATCCCTGCCGCCCGGGAGGGCGCGCAGCGCCTCGCGCCGGGTGAACAGGTCTACCTTCTCGGGCGGCGCCGGAGACCAGGTCACCCGGCCGGGCCGGCCGGCCGGCGGCATCCGCCTGTCGGGCGGGAGGGCGCTGCAGCGCCTCGGCCGGGTGAACAGGTCACCTTCTCCGGGGGCGCCAGACCAGGTCTACCGGTCGGGCGGCGCCGGCCGGCATCCGCCGTGCGGGGCTCAGCGCCTCGCGCCGGGTGAACAGGTCACTTCTCGGCGCCGCCGGACCAGGTTAGGCTCGGCGCGGCGCCGGCATCCTGCCCGGCGAGGCTGCGGCCCTCGCGCGGGTGAACAGGTCTACCCTTCTCGGGCGGCGCGGAGACCAGGCTACCCGCTGGGCGGCGGCCGGCGCGGCATCCGCCTGCCGCGGGAGGCATCCGCCTGCCGCCGCGGAAAGGCGCTGCAGCGTCCTCGGCGCCGGGGTGAACAGGTCTACCCTTCTCCGGGGCGGCCGCCGGAGACCAGGTCTACCCGGCTCGGGCCGGCCGGCCGGCCGGCGGCATCCGCCTGCCGCCGGGCGGGAGGCGCTGCAGCGTCCTCGGCGCCGGGTGAACAGGTCTACCCTTCTCCGGGCGCGGGGTGAACAGGTCTACCCTTCTCCGGGCGGCAGCCAGACCAGGTCTACCCGGATCCGGGCGGCAGCGGCGCGGCATTCCTGCCGGTGGCGGGAGGCGCTGCAGCGTCCTCGGCGCCAGGTGAACAGGTCTACCCTTCTCTCCGGGCGCCGCCGGAGACCAGGTCTACCCTGCTCGGGGCGACCGGCCGGCGCGGCATCCGCCTGTGCCGGCGGAGGCCTGCAGCGGCCCTCGGCGCCGGGTAAGGTCTACCCTCTCTGGGCGGCCGGAGACCAGGTCTACCCGGCTCGGGCCGGCGGCCGGCGCGCATCCGCCTTTGCCGGCGGGAGGCGCTGCAGCGTCCTCGGCGCGGTGAACAGGTCTACCCTTCTCGGCGCGCGAGACCAGGTCTACCGGTCGGGCCGCCGGCGGCCAGCGGCATCCGCCTACACGCCGGGGGCGCTGCAGCGGCCTCGGCGCCCAGGGTGAACAGGTCTACCCTTCTCCGGGCGCGCGGGACCAGGTCGGCCGGCCGGCCGGCGGCATCCGCCTTTTGCCGGCGGAAAGGTCGCTGCAGCGACCCTCGGTGCCGGGGTGAACAGGTCTACCCTTCTCCGGGGCGGCCGCCGGAGACCAGGTCTACCCGGCTCCAGGGCCGGCCGGCCGGCCGGCGGCATCCGTCTGTCGCCAGCGGGAGGGCGCTGCAGCGTCTCTCGGCGCCTGGGTGAACAGGTCTACCCTTCTCCGGGCGGCCGCCGGAGACCAGGTCTACCCGGCTCCGGGGCCGGCCGGCCGGCCGGCGGCATCCGCCTTTGGAGGCGCTGCAGCGTCCTCGGCGCCGGGGTGAACAGGTCTACCCTTCTCCGGGCGGCCGCCGGAGACCAGGTCTACCCGGCTCCAAGGCGGCCGGCCGGACGGCGGCATCC
>JAREIS010004557.1:0-13211 GCA_030060385.1 Muscicapa striata striata | reverse complement strand
CCCTCCAGGCACGGGGCTGCGCGATGCGAGTTTTTTCTCCCTTTTTTTTTTTTTTTCTTTTTCCTTTTTTCCTTTTTAATTTTTTTTTTTTTGTGCGTGCGCGCGTGTGTGTGTTACTCGAAATAAAAATAAAAAAGGCAAACAACAACCTCATAAAAGGCGATAATAAAATAAAAAAATCAAAGTGGGAACGAACCGAGAGCAGCAGCGCCGCTGGTAACGAGCGCGGCCCCATAAACCCGGGACAAACCTCGGGCACCCAAAAACCCTTTTATTGCCTAAAAACCCCTTTTATTGCCCCAAAACCGACGGCGGGAATTTCTGCCCCCCGCCACCCCCGGCAGGTGCAGCCACCCCCAAAATCCTGTTTATTCTCCCCAAAACGCCGTTTATTCCCAAAAAAAACCCCGTTTGATGATTCCCCCCGAACCTCGTTTATTTATTCCCCCAAAACCCCAAACCAACCCCAAACCCGGTCCCAAAGAATCCGAACCGAACCGAGCCAAACCCCAACCGGCGCCGCCCCTCCGGGCCCGGGGGGGCGGGTTGGTACCGGAGGGGTTCGGGGTTGGTACCGGGATTTGGGATTGGTACCGAGATTTGGGGTTGGTACCGGGATTTGGGGTTCGGGGTTGGTACCGAGATTTGGGGTTGGTACCGGGATTTGGGGTTCGGGGTTGGTACCGAGATTTGGGGTTGGTACCGGGATTTGGGGTTCGGGGTTGGTACCGGAGGGGTTCGGGGTCGGTACCGGAGGGGTTTGGGTTTGGTACCGGGATTTGGGGTTCGGGGTCGGTAGCGGGATTTGGGGTTCGGGTTGGTACCGAGATTTGGGGTTGGTACCGGGATTTGGGGTTCGGGTCGGTACCGGGATTTGGGGTTCGGGTTGGTACCGGGATTTGGGGTTGGTACCGGGATTTGGGGTTCGGGTTGGTACCGGGATTTGGGATTGGTACCGGGATTTGGGGTTCGGGGTTGGTACCGGGATTTGGGATTGGTACCGGGATTTGGGGTTCGGGGTTGGTACCGGGATTTGGGGTCGGTACCGGGATTTGGGGTTCGGGGTTGGTACCGGAGGGGTTCGGGGTCGGTACCGGGATTTGGGATTGGTACCGGGTTTTGGGGTTGGTACCGGGATTTGGGGCTGGTACCGGGATTTGGGGTTCGGGGTTGGTACCGGGATTTGGGATTGGTACCGGGATTTGGGGTCGGTACCGGGATTTGGGGTTGGTACCGGGATTTGGGGTTCGGGGTCGGTAGCGGGATTTGGGGTTGGTACCGGGATTTGGGGTCGGGGTTGGTACCGGGATTTGGGATTGGTACCGGGATTTGGGGCTCGGGGTTGGTACCGGGATTTGGGGTTCGGGGTTGGTACCGGGATTTGGGGTTCGGGGTCGGTACCGGGATTTGGGGTCGGTACCGGGATTTGGGATTGGTACCGGGATTTGGGGTTCGGGGTCGGTACCGGGATTTGGGGTCGGTACCGGGATTTGGGGTTCGGGGTTGGTACCGGGATTTGGGGTCGGTACCGGGATTTGGGGTCGGTACCGGGATTTGGGGTTCGGGGTTGGTACCGGGATTTGGGATTGGTACCGGGATTTGGGGTTCGGGGTCGGTACCGGGATTTGGGGTTCGGGTTGGTACCGGGATTTGGGGTTGGTACCGGGATTTGGGGTTCGGGGTTGGTACCGGAGGGGTTCGGGGTCGGTACCGGGATTTGGGGTTGGTACCGAGATTTGGGGTTCGGGGTTGGTACCGGGATTTGGGGTTCAGGGTCGGTACCGGGATTTGGGGTTCGGGGTCGGTACCGGGATTTGGGGTTCGGGTTGGTACCGGGATTTTTGGGGTTCAGGGTCGGTACCGGGATTTGGAAGTTTCGGGGTCGGTACCGGGATTTGGGGGTTCGAGAGTTCGGGGTCGGTACCGGGATTTGGGGTTAGTACCGGAATTTGGGGGTTCGGGGTTGGTACCGGGATTTGTCCCGGTCCCGCCCGGTCCTGCTCGGCCCAGGATGGTTCGGGTTGGTACCGGAGTTTAGGGGTCCGGGGGTTCGGGTTGATACCGGGATTTGGAGGTTCGGGGGTTCGGTTTGGTACGGGAGTTTAGCGGTTCGGGGGTTCGGGTTGATACCGGGATCGGTCCCGGTCCCGCCCGGTCCGGGAGGTTCTGGCGGTTCGGTGCCGGTCCCGGTTCGGTGCCAGTGCCGGTGCCGGTGCCGCCGCTCCCGGAGCTGCAGCGCGCCGATCCGGCGCTAGGGGGGGAGATGAGCCCGGCTTAGCGCGGGCAGAGCCCGGATTAAACCGGGAACGGCGCCCGAGAATGGCCCAAAACCGGGGGGAGGGGGAGGGAGAGGGGGAGGGGAGAGGGGGAGGGAGAGGGGGAGGGGAGAGGGGAGGGGAGAGGGGAGGGGGGGAGGGGATCCAGGGAAAAGGGAAAAAATGGGAATGGGGGAGGGGAGGGGATGGGAATGCGGCCTGGGGGAGGGGGGATGGGAGGGATTCGGGGTTTGGGATTTGGGGTTCGGGGTTTGGGGTTTGGGATTTGGGGTTTGGGGTTTGGGGTTTGGGATTTGGGGTTTGGGGTTTGGGGTTTGGGATTTGGGGTTGGGGTTTGGGATTTGGGGTTTGGGGTTCGGGGTTTGGGGATTGGGATTTGGGGTTTGGGATTTGGGGTTGGGGGTTTGGGGTTCGGGGTTTGGGATTTGGGGTTTGGGATTTGGGGTTTGGGGTTTGGGGTTTGGGGTTCGGGGTTTGGGATTTGGGGTTGGGGTTTGGGATTTGGGGTTTGGGGTTCGGGGTTTGGGGATTGGGATTTGGGGTTCGGGATTTGGGGTTGGGGGTTTGGGGTTCGGGGTTTGGGATTTGGGGTTTGGGATTTGGGGTTTGGGGTTTGGGGTTTGGGGTTTGGGGTTTGGGATTTGGGGTTTGGGATTTGGGGTTGGGGTTTGGGATTTGGGGTTTTTGGGATTTGGGGTTTGGGATTTGGGATTTGGGGTGCGGGATTTGGGGTTTGGGATTTGGGGTTCGGGATTTGGGGTTTGGGGTTTGGGATTTGGGATTTGGGTTTTTTGGGATTTGGGGTTTGGGATTTGGGATTTGGGATTTGGGGTTTGGGATTTGGGGTTTGGGATTTGGGGTTTGGGATTTGGGGTTTGGGGTTTGGGGTTTGGGGATTTGGGGTTTGGGGTTTGGATTTGGGGTTCGGGATTTGGGGTTTGGGGTTTGGGGTTCGGGATTTGGGATTTGGGATTTGGGGTTTGGGATTTGGGATTTGGGGTTTGGGGTTTGGGGTTCGGGATTTGGGATTTGGGATTTGGGATTTGGGGTTTGGGGTTTGGGGTTTGGGATTTGGGGTTTGGGATTTGGGGTTCGGGATTTGGGGTTTGGGGTTCGGGATTTGGGGTTTGGGATTTGGGGTTTGGGGTTCGGGATTTGGGGTTCGGGATTTGGGGTTTGGGGTTTGGGATTTGGGATTTGGGGTTCGGGGTTCGGGATTTGGGGTTTGGGGTTCGGGGTTCGGGATTTGGGGTTTGGGGTTCGGGATTTGGGGTTTGGGATTTGGGGTTCGGGGTTCGGGATTTGGGGTTTGGGATTTGGGGTTCGGGGTTCGGGGTTTGGGGTTCGGGGTTTGGGGAGGGGGCAGGGAGAGCCCCGGGCAGGTCCCGTGGGGAGAGTTCCAGAGGAATTCCGTGGGATGAGGGGGAAGGGAGAGATCCGGGAATGTCCGGTCGTCGATATCATCAATATCATCAATATCATCGATATCATCAATATCATCGATATCATCGATATCATCAATATCATCGATATCATCGATATCATCAATATATAATCTTCAAGGTCATCAATGTCATCGATATCATCGATATCCCATCACTAATATCACCAATATCCCATAATCGATATCACCAGTATCCCATAATCGATATCACCAATATCTCGTCATCGATATCATCAATATCCCATAACTGATATAATCAATATCCCATCACCAATATCCCATCATTGATATAATCGATATTATTTGGTTAAGTTTTTCTTGGCTGGAAATGGAGAATTTTGAGGTAAAAAAAGCCGGATTTGGTTAAGTTTTTCTTGGCTGGAAAAGCAGAATTTTGGGGTAAAAAAAGGCGGGTTTGGATTCCCCGCTGCGGGGCGGGGGAGGGGAGGAAGGCCCGGGGCCGGAATTGCTCGGGAATGTTTTTGGGATGTTTTTGGGATGTTTTTGGGATGTTTTTGGGAGGTTTTTGGGATATTCTGGGATGCTCGCGGCGCTGGAATGCGGCGCTGACAGGCAGGAATTACGGCCGGACAGAAATTTGGGTTTTTAACTCCCCCCAGCCCGCGCGGGGGGCGGGACCTGGGGTTGGGCTGGCAGGAAAAATCCTAAAAAATCCTAAAAAAATCCTAAAAAATCCTAAAAAACCCCGGCCTCGGCTCCCGGCTGGGATTTGGGCTTTTCCAGGTGGGGTCCTGGCCTTAGAGACCCCCAAACCCATCCCAAATCCAGCCCCAAATCCAGCCTCAAATCCACCCCAAATTCAGATCAAAATCCTGCCCTAAATCCAGCCCCAAACCAGCCCCAAACCAGCCCCAAACCAGCCCCAAATTCAGCCCCAAATGCAGCCCCAAACCAGCCCCAAACCAGCCCCAAACCAGCCCCAAACCAGCCCCAAACCAGCCCCAAACCAGCCCCAAACCAGCCCCAAATCCAGCCCCAAACCAGCCCCAAACCAGCCCCAAATCCAGCCCCAAATCAGCCCCAAACCAGCCCCAAACCAGCCCCAAACCAGCCCCAAACCAGCCCCAAATCCAGCCCCAAATGCAGCCCCAAACCAGCCCCAAACCAGCCCCAAATGCAGCCCCAAACCAGCCCCAAACCAGCCCCAAATCCGCCCCAAAATCCAGCCCCAAACCAGCCCCCCCAAACCAGCCCCAAAAGCAGCCAGCCAAAACCAGCCCCAAATCCAGCCTCAAACCAGCCCCAAACCAGCCCCAAACCAGCCCCAAACCAGCCCCAAACCAGCCCCAAATCCAGCCCCAAACCAGCCCCAAACCAGCCCCAAACCAGCCCCAAATCCACCCCAAACCAGCCCCAAATCCAGCCCCAAATCCAGCCCCAAACCAAAACCAGCCCCAAACCAGCCCCAAACCAGCCTCAAACCAGCCCCAAACCAGCCCCAAACCAGCCCCAAACCAGCCCCAAACCAGCCCCAAATCCAGCCCCAAATCCAGCCCCAAACCAGCCCCAAACCAGCCCCAAATCCAGCCCCAAATCCAGCCCCAAACCAGCCCCAAACCAGCCCCAAACCAGCCCCAAATCCAGCCCCAAATCCAGCCCCAAACCAGCCCCAAATCCAGCCCCAAATCCAGCCCCAAATCCAGCCCCAAATCCAGCCCCAAATCCAGCCCCAAACCAGCCCCAAATCCAGCCCCAAATCCAGCCCCAAACCAGCCCCAAATCCAGCCCCAAATCCAGCCCCCAGCCCCAAACCAGCCCCAAATCCAGCCCCAAATGCAGCCCCAAACCAGCCCCAAACCAGCCCCAAACCAGCCCCAAAAGCCCCAAACCAGCCCCAAACCAGCCCCAAACCAGCCCCAAACCAGCCCCAAACCAGCCCCAAACCTCCAGCCCCAAACCAGCCCCAAAATCCAGCCCCAAACCAGCCCCAAATCCAAATCCAGCCCCAAACCAGCCCTAAATCCAGCCCCAACCAGCCAAATCCAGCCCCAAATCCAGCCCCAAACCAGCCCCAAACCAGCCCCAAACCAGCCCCAATCCTGCCCCAAACCAGCCCCAAACCAGCCCCAAATCCAGCCCCAAATCCAAATCCAGCCCCAAACCAGCCCCCCAAACCAGCCCCAAACCAGCCCCAAACCACCCCCAAACCAGCCCCAAACCAGCCCCAAACCAGCCCCAAATCCAGCCCCAAACCAGCCCCAAATCCAGCCCCAAACCAGCCCCAAACCCAGCCCCAAACCAGCCCCAAATCCAGCCCCAAACCAGCCCCAAACCAGCCCCAAACCAGCCCCAAACCAGCCCCAAATCCAGCCCCAAACCAGCCCCAAACCAGCCCCAAACCAGCCCCAAACCAGCCCCAAACCAGCCCCAAACCAGCCCCAAACCAGCCCCAAGCCCCAAACCAGCCCCAAATCCAGCCCCAAATCCAGCCCCAAACCAGCCCCAAATCCCCAGCCCCAAACCAGCCCCAAACCAGCCCAGCAAATCCAGCCCCAAACCAGCCTCAAATCCAGCCCCAAACCAGCCCCAAACCAGCCCCAACCCAGCCCCAAACCAGCCCCAAACCAGCCCCAAATCCAGCCCCAAACCAGCCCCAAACCAGCCCCAAACCAGCCCCAAACCAGCCCCAAACCAGCAAACCAGCCAAAACCAGCCCCAAACCAGCCCCAAATCCAGCCCCAAACCAGCCCCAAACCAGCCCCAAATCCAGCCCCAAATCCAGCCCCAAATCCAGCCCCAAACCAGCCCCAAACCAGCCCCAAACCAGCCCCAAACCAGCCCCAAACCAGCCCCAAATCCAGCCCCAAACCAGCCCCAAATCCAGCCCCAAACCAGCCCCAAATCCAGCCCCAAATCCAGCCCCAAACCAGCCCCAAACCAGCCCCAAACCAGCCCCAAACCAGCCCCAAACCAGCCCCCAAACCCAGCCCCAAACCAGCCCCAAACCAGCCCCAAACCAGCCCCCAGCCCCAAACCAGCCCCAAAACCAGCCCCAAACCAGCCCCAAACCAGCCCCAAATCCAGCCCCAACCAGCCCCAAACCAGCCCCAAACCAGCCCCAAATCCAAACCAGCCCCAAACCAGCCCCAAAACCAACCCCAAATCCAGCCCCAAACCAGCCCCAAACCAGCCCCAAATCCAGCCCCAAACCAGCCCCAAACCAGCCCCAAATCCAGCCCCAAACCAGCCCCAAACCAGCCCCAAACCAGCCCCAAATCCAGCCCCAAACCAGCCCCAAACCAGCCCCAAACCAGCCCCAAACCAGCCCCAAACCAGCCCCAAACCAGCCCCAAATCCAGCCCCAAACCAGCCCCAAACCAGCCCCAAACCAGCCCCAAACCAGCCCCAAACCAGCCCCAAACCAGCCCCAAACCAGCCCCAAACCAGCCCCAAATCCAGCCCCAAACCAGCCCCAAACCAGCCCCAAACCAGCCCCAAACCAGCCCCAAAACCAGCCCCAAACCAGCCCCAAACCAGCCCCAAACCAGCCCCAAACCAGCCCCAAACCAGCCCCAAACCAGCCCCAAACCAGCCCCAAATCCAGCCCCAAACCAGCCCCCAAACCAGCCCCAAACCAGCCCCAAACCAGCCCCAAATCCAGCCCCAAACCAGCCCCAAACCAGCCCCAAACCAGCCCCAAACCAGCCCCAAACCAGCCCCAAACCAGCCCCAAACCAGCCCCAAACCAGCCCCAAACCAGCCCCAAACCAGCCCCAAATCCAGCCCCAAACCAGCCCCAAAACCAGCCCCAAACCAGCCCCAAACCAGCCCCAAAAAGCCCCAGCCCCAAATCCAGCCCCAAACCAGCCCCAAATCCAGCCCCAAACCAGCCCCAAACCAGCCCCAAATCCAGCCCCAAACCAGCCCCAAACCAGCCCCAAACCAGCCCCAAACCAGCCCCAAACCAGCCCCAAATCCAGCCCCAAATCAGCCCCAAATCCAGCCCCAAACCAGCCCCAAACCAGCCCCAAATCCAGCCCCAAACCAGCCCCAAATCCAGCCCCAAACCAGCCCCAAATCCAGCCCCAAACCAGCCCCAAACCAGCCCCAAATCCAGCCCCAAACCAGCCCCAAACCAGCCCCAAATCAGCCCCAAATCCAGCCCCAAACCAGCCCCAAACCAGCCCCAAACCAGCCCCAAACCAGCCCCAAACCAGCCCCAAACCAGCCCCAAATCCAGCCCCAAACCAGCCCCAAACCAGCCCCAAACCAGCCCCAAACCAGCCCCAAACCAGCCCCAAATCCAGCCCCAAACCCGCCCCAAACCAGCCCCAAACCAGCCCCAAATCCAGCCCCAAACCAGCCCCAAATCCAGCCCCAAATCCAGCCCCAAACCAGCCCCAAACCAGCCCCCAACCAGCCCCAAACCAGCCCCAAACCAGCCCCAAATCCAGCCCCAAACCAGCCCCAAATCCAGCCCCAAACCAGCCCCAAATCCAGCCCCAAATCCAGCCCCAAAGCCAAACCCCCCAAACCAGCCCCAAACCAGCCCCAAATCCAGCCCCAAATCCAGCCCCAAATCCAGCCCCAAACCAGCCCCAAACCAGCCCCAAACCAGCAAACCAGCCCCAAACCAGCCCCAAATCCTGCCCCAAACCAGCCCCAAACCAGCCCCAAACCAGCCCCAAATCCAGCCCCAAACCAGCCCCAAAACCAGCCCCAAACCAGCCCCAAATCCAGCCCCAAACCCAAATCCCAAACCAGCCCCAAACCCAGCCCCAAACCAGCCCCAAACCAGCCCCAAATCCAGCCCCAAATCCAAATCCAGCCCCAAATCCAGCCCCAAACCAGCCCCAAACCAGCCCCAAATCCAGCCCCAAATCCAGCCCCAAACCAGCCCCAAACCCGGCCCCAAACCAGCCCCAAACCAGCCCCAAACCAGCCCCAAATCCAGCCCCAAATCCAGCCCCAAACCAGCCCCCCAAAACCAGCCCCAAACCAGCCCCAAACCAGCCCCAAATCCAGCCCCAAACCAGCCCCAAACCAGCCCCAAATCCAGCCCCAAATCCAGCCCCAAACCAGCCCCAAACCAGCCCCAAACCAGCCCCAAACAGCCCCAAACCAGCCCCCAAACCAGCCCCAAATCCAGCCCCAAACCAGCCCCAAACCAGCCCCAAATCCAGCCCCAAACCAGCCCCAAACCAGCCCCAAACCAGCCCCAAATCCAGCCCCAAATCCAGCCCCAAATCCAGCCCCAAACCAGCCCCAAACCAGCCCCAAACCAGCCCCAAATCCAGCCCCAAACCAGCCCCAAACCAGCCCCAAACCAGCCCCAAACCAGCCCCAAATCCAGCCCCAAATCCAGCCCCAAACCAGCCCCAAACCAGCCCCAAACCAGCCCCAAACCAGCCCCAAACCAGCCCCAAATCCGGCCTCAAATCCCCCCCAAGACCCTCTGAGTTTCGGGGTTTTTAGGCCGAGTTTTGTTTTTTTGAGCCGAGTTTTGGTTTTTTTGGGCTGAATTTTGGGTGTTTTTGGGCTGAGTTTTGGGGTTTTTGGGCCAAGTTTTGGTTTTTTTGGGCTGATTTTTGGTTTTTTTGGGCCGAATTTTGGGGTTTTTTTGGGCTGAGTTTTGGCGTTTTTGGGCCGAGTTTTGGTTTTTTTGGGCTGAGTTTTGTTTTTTTGGGCCGAATTTTGGGTTTTTTGGGCTGAGTTTTGGGGGGTTTTGGGCCGAGTCTTGGTTTTTTTGGGCTGAGTTTTGGGGTTTTTGGGCTGAGTTTTGGGTTTTTTTTGGGCTGAGTTTTGGTTTTTTTGGGTCGAGATTTGTTTTTTTGGGCTGAATTTTGGGGGTTTTTGGGCCGAGTTTTGGTTTTTTTGGGCTGAGTTTTGCTTTTTTGGGCTGAGTTTTGGGGAGTTTTGGGCCGAGTTTTGTTTTTTTGGGCTGAGTTTTGGGGTTTTTTGGGCTGAGTTTTGTTTTTTTGGGCCGAGTTTTGGTTTTTTTGGGCTGAATTTTGGGTTTTTTTGGGCTGAGTTTTGGGGGTTTTTGGGCTAAGTTTTGGTTTTTTTGGGCCGAGTTTTGGTTTTTTTGGGCCGATTTTTGTTTTTTTGGGCCGAGTTTTGTTTTTTTGGGCTGAGTTTTGGGGAGTTTTGGGCGAGTTTTGCTTTTTTTGGGCTGAGTTTTGGTTTTTTTGGGCTGAATTTTGGGGGTTTTGGGCGAGTTTTGTTTTTTTGGGCTGAATTTTGGGTTTTTTGTGCTGAGTTTTGGGGTTTTTGGGCTGAGTTTTGGTTTTTTTGGGCCGAGTTTTGTTTTTTTTGGGCCAAGTTTTGGTTTTTTTGGGCCGAGTTTTGGTTTTTTGGGCCGAGTTTTGGGGGTTTTTGGGCCGAGTTTTGGTTTTTTTGGGTCGAGTTTTGTTTTTTTGCGCCAAGTTTTGTTTTTTTGGACCGAATTTTGTTTTTTTGGGCTGAGTTTTGTTTTTTTGGGCCGAGTTTTGGTTTTTTTGTGCCGAGTTTTGTTTTTTTGGACCGAATTTTGGATTTTTTCGGGCCGAGTTCTGTTTTTTCGGGCCGAGTTTTGTTTTTTCGGGCCGAATTTTGGTTTTTTTCGGGCCGAGTTTTGTTTTTTCGGGCCGAGTTTTGGGTTTTTTGGAGCAGCCGCTCCTCTCTCCCCGCTCGTTCTTTGTCTCCCCAAAATCCCCCAAAATTAAACCGAGATTCCCCCGAGTCCCCGAGCCGGGCGCGCGCTGATTACGGGAATTGGCTGCCGCTAATTAGGCTAATTAGTGACTAATTAAAAACACGCCAGTTCACCGCCGTGACGTCACTGGGGATTTTCTCCTCAGAGCCTCGAATTTGGGGAATTTTTGGGGGAATTTTGGGGGATTTTGGGGACAGGAGGACGCGGCCCCACTCGGGGTCACCTGGAAAAAAAAATTTTTTTTTTTTTTTTTCCCGATTCTTCAATTAAATTCAAATTCAATTAATTCAAATTCAATGAATAACATTGAATTAAATTCTTAAATAAAGAGAAACAAAATAGAATAAATAAATAAATAAAATAATAATATGTATTTTATAAAAACATAATAGCATAATAATAGAATAATAATAGAATAATAGAATAATAGAATAATACTAGAATAAGAAAATACTAGAATAATAGAATAATAGAATAATATTATAACATAATAATATAATAGTATAATAGAATAATAATAGAATAATAGAATAATAATATAATATAATAATATTATAATATTATTGTATTATAGTATAATAATATAATATAATATAATATAATATAATATAATATAATATAATATAATATAATATAATATAATATAATATAATATAATATAATATAATATAATATAATATAATATAATATAATATAATATAATATAATATAATATAATAATTTGATAATTTAATGGTATAATAACATAATAATATAATAATTTGATAATTTGATAATTTAATAATATAATAATTTATAATAACATAACTTCATTAAAATAATACAATTAAATTAATACAATTAAATTAACACAAATTAGTACAATTAAATTAACACAATTAAATTTATTAAAATATAATGAGAATGAGAATGAGAATTCATGGGGAAAAAAAATGGGGGGGTCAGGGGTAAAACGAGGGGTTCTGAAGGGAAAATCGCTGAAAAATGGAAATATCGCCGTTAAAAAATGGAAATATCCATCCAAAAAAATGGAAATATTAATCCAAAAATGGAAATATTAATCTAAAAATTGAAATATCCACCCCTAAAAATGGAAATATCCTTCAAAAAAACAAAATATCCCCCCCCAAAAAATGGAAATATCCATCCAAAATTGAAATATCCATCCAAAAAAAATGGAAATATTAATCCAAAAACGGAAATATTAATCCAAAATGGAAATATTAATCTAAAATTGAAATATCCACCCCAAAAAATGGAACTATCCCCCAAAAAACCAAAATATTCCCCCCCCAAAAAATTGAAATATCCATCCAAAAATGGAAATATCCATCCAAAAAAATGGAAACATCTACCCCAAAAAAAGGAAATATCTCCCCAAAAATGGAAATATCCCCCCAAAAAACAAAATATCCCTCCCCCAAAAGATGGAAATATCCATCGAAAAAGTTGGAAATATTAATCCAAAAATGGAAATATTAATCTAAAAATGGAAATATTAATCCAAAAATGGAAATATTAATCTAAAAATGGAAATATTAATCCAAAAATGGAAATATCCACCCAAAAAATGGAAATATCCCCTCAAAAATGGAAATATCCCCCCCAAAAAACTGGAAATATCCATCCCAAAAATGGAAATATCCCCCCAAAAAACCAAAATATCCCTCCCTCAAAAATGGAAATATCCATCAAAAGAATAGAAATATCCATCCAAAAAATAGAAATATTAATCCAAAAAAAAGGAAATATCCACCCCAAAAAATGGAAATATCCATCCAAAAATGGAAATATTAATCCAAAAATGGAAATATCCCCCAAAAAATGGAAATATCTCCCCAAAAATGGAAATATCCATCCAAAAAAATGGAAATATTAATCCAAAAATGGAAATATCCCCCCGGAAAAATGGAAATATCCCCAAAAAAACAAAATATCCCCCCCCAAGAAATGGAAATATCCATCACAAAAATGGAAATATCCCCCCAAAAAACCAAAATATCCCCCACAAAAAATGGAAATATCCATCCAAAAAAAGGATATATCCATCCAAAAATTGAAATATCCATTAAAAAAAATGGAAATATTAGTCCAAAAAACGGAAATATTAATCCAAAAATGGAAATATTAATCCAAAAATGGAAATATCCACCCCCCAAAAAAATATCCCCCCCCCAAAAATGGAAATATCCCCCCAAAAAATGGAACTATCCCCCCAAAAAATGGAAATATCCATCCAAAAAAATGGAAATATTAATCCAAAAAAGGAAATATCTCCCCAAAAATGGCAATATCCCCCAAAAAATGGAAATATCCCCTCTAAGAGCATCCTGCAGGTTGCCATGGCAACGGGAGCAGCGTCACCATGGCAACGGGAGCGGCGTCGCCATGGCAACGGGAGCAGCGTCACCATGGCAACGGGAGCGGCGTCACCATGGCAACGGGAGCGGGGTCACCATGGCAACGGGAGCGGCGTCACCATGGCAACGGGAGCGTGGGATTCCCGCGGGATCGGGGCCGGGAACGGCGCCGGGGGCGATTCCCGAGAAATTCCCAAAAAATCCCAACTGGGGCTGGGCCGGGGGCAAATGAGCCGCGCGTTAATTGGGGTTAATTGGGGGGTTAATGAGTGCCCAGGTTCATTAGGGAGGCGCTAATGAGCTCGGGGGGGGCCCTGACAAAAATCCCCAAACTCCAATTCTGACCCCAAAAATCCCAATTCTGACCCCAAAAAATCCCAATTCTGACCTCAAAATCCCCAATTCTGTCCCCAAAAAATCCCAATTCTGTCCCCAAAATCCCCAATTCTGACCCCAAAAAATCCCAATTCTGACCC
>JAREIS010004554.1:0-12007 GCA_030060385.1 Muscicapa striata striata | reverse complement strand
AGAAAAAGGGGTTTGGGTTTTAAAATTAATTTCTGAGATATGGTGAAATTTTTTTTTTTTCTCAAATTTTTGGTTTTTTTATTTTGACAGAATCTTATTTGAATGATAGGGCCTTTCTGGAAAATCATGGGAAAAAAACACTAAAATTCAGCAAACTCCAGGAGAAACCTTTCTTCTCCATTCAGGAAGTCTTTATTGAATGTTTCTACATTGTGGATTGTGTTACACTGAAAGGCTTGCAGTACATAAAAGCCCTTGCACTGCCTGTGTTTCTGGGCTGGGATGTTGCAGAATCAGAATAATGGATTGTTTCAACTTCTGCAATTTTTATGTCTTGGTAACCCTCTGTGCCCTGAGCATCAATGTAGCTTTCTGAACCTCTGCACATCCACTCAGCCCTCTCTGGAGAAATCCGTGAAGGAGGAGCCTATTGCCAGATGGCATGGGATTGGTCATGTAAAGTTCTTGTAGTCAAGCTTGAGTTGCAGACGTCGAATCATAATGCTTGTTTGCCTTCGTGGGGATCTCGGTTCTGTACTCCAATGCCTGTTGTGGTTTCCTTTCTTCAGCTGGTTCACTCTTACCCGAAGTGTTTTGTCTCCGAATTGAGAATTTTCAGTTTGAGCAGAAGAGACGTAGAAAGCCCCTGCACAAATCCAGTTAGGAACTGAAAGGAGGAAGGTGTTCAGGTGGTTCCTAACCTGTTCATGTCTACCATTGCAGGACAGGGTGCAGAACCAGCAGCACCCACATGGTTTCAGCACAGCAGAGACTCCAGCTGACCTACAAGGATGATGAGATGAGCCAAGAGAGATGCTGATATGCAAGAGAAAAGCACTTCTCTAAACCCTAATTCTGACATATTGTAAAACTAATTCTTTTTTGCCAAGCTCTTGCATTCTTCTCTATTCTGTGCAAAACAGTTCAGACCTGGAAAAAAGTGGCCTGTCGGGTAAATAGTGTTAGAAAATGAATAAAAGAAAAGCACAACCTGCAGAATCTATAGAAACCTTTCTCCTCTGTTTGCAAAGTAGAATGGCTTCAGAAATGCTGATGTTCTTGCCCAGTACACCAAAGTTCTTGGAATGATTGTATTGCTGAGGTGGGATACTGTAAATCAGAATAAGGAATGTTTCAGTTACTGATAGTTTGTGTAGTGGTCACTCTTGGTTCACAGTGAAATGAATGGCTGCATGTTCCTTCTGGTTCTGTTCTCTGCAGTGCATGGCCAGCAGATCCTGCTAGTCCTCCGACTGGGTATGTGAGAGAACTGTCTCTCTAATTTCTACTAAATGGTAAACCCATTTTTGCCAAGCTTTTGGGGTTCTTGATTCTGTGGCAAAACATCAGGAATATAGTGTCCAGAATAAAAGTAATGGAAAAAAACAGCAAAATCCAGCACAAGCCATTTTTCTATGTGTCTGACATCATTATTAAATGTTTCTTAAATAAGGCTTGAGATATATGCTGAAATGTTTGCTGTACACAAAAGCTGTGTGAATGACTGAGTCACTGGGCTGGGATGTTTGCTAAATCAGAATTGGGAATGTTTCAATTTCAGACAGTTGATGTTTCAGTAATCCTTGAGGTGCCCAGTGAATTAATGCTGCATGTCCTCCTGCTTCTGCTCTCTTTAGGAGGTGGCCAGAGAGTGTGTGCGTTACTCGATTTTGGATGTGTTATTACTCACAGGTAAGGACCACATCTCAGCCTTTGTGGGAGGAAAGGGGCAGAGGGGGAGCTGCACAACTCAATTGTTTTAGGTGGGTGCCACGAGCAGCTGGCTGGAAGCACAGCCCTTGCTGGGAAGCTCCAACCTGCACATCCCTCCAAGCCCTCTCTTGGTGGTATCCGTAGAAGGAGAAGCCCTTGCCAGGATGGCACTGGCAGATCTGTGTGTTCCTTGTAGTTCTAGCATTGAGTGACAGACTGCACATACTCCAAGTGCTGTTTGCCTGGTGCCAGTGGGGCAGCAACCTGGAATTCTTTACTGTCAATGCCTGTTGTGGTTTCCTTTCTTCAGAAGCAGTTCACTTTATCCCAAGTGTTTATGGATCTGACATTTGAATTTTCTGTTTTGAGGGAGAAAGAGGGACAGAAACAGCTCCTGGCCCAAATCCAGTTAGGAAGCTGAAACAGGGGAGGAAGGTGTTCAGGTGGTTCCTAACCTGTCTCCATTTCTACCCCATTGCAGGACAGGGTACAGAACCAGCAGCAGCCACATCTTTCCAGGGCATCAGAGAATTCAGCTGAGCCACTGGAAAGGGATGATGATGAACCAAGAGATACTGATGAGTATGTGACAGATAAATTGACTCTGTAAAATAGAATTTCTGATACATAGCAGAACGTGTATTTTGCCAAGCTTTTGGGTTCTGCTTGATTCTGTGCCAAAACTTCAGAATTGGAGGAGAGTGGCCTGACAGAAAGAGAAGTAATTAAAAAACACAGCAAAACCAACTAATACAATCCATTAGAGAAACCATTCCTCTCTGTGCATGAAGCCATTACTGAATGTTTCTTCAGTATGGCTTGAAACACTTGCAGTATGTAAAAGCTCTGGAAATGATTGTGTTCCTGGGCTGGGATGTTGCTAAAACAAAATAGGGATGTTTTAAGTATCAACATTTTCCTTGTTGGTAACCCTTGGTGTCCATGGTGGACAAAAACTGGTTCCATGTTTTAACGGCTGCATGTTCTTCTGGTCCTGCTCTCTCTAGTGATTGGCTGCTGTATGATTTTGATCTGCCATATTGGTCAGATGAGGACTCAGAGGTGAGGATCCACTGGTTCTTGTCCTTTCAGCTTTGTGGGAGGGAAAGGGGCAGAGGGGGAGCTGCACAACTCGATTGTTTTAGGTGGGTGCCACGGGCAGCTGGCTGGAAGCACAGCCCTTGCTGGGAAGCTCCAACCTGCACATCCCTCCAAGCCCTCTCTTGGTGGTATCCGTAGAAGGAGAAGCCCTTGCCAGGATGGCACTGGCAGATCTGTGTGTTCCTTGTAGTTCTAGCATTGAGTGACAGACTGCACATACTCCAAGTGCTGTTTGCCTGGTGCCAGTGGGGCAGCAACCTGGAATTCTTTATTGCCAGTGCCTGTTGTGGATTCCTTTCTTCAGAAGCAGTTTACTTTATCCCTAGTGTTTCTGGACCTCACATTTGAATTTTCCCTTCTGAGGGAGAAAGAGGGACAGAAACAGCTCCAGGCCGAATTGAATTGGGAACTAGGAATGGGGAGGAAGGAGGAGGGTATTCAGGTGGTTCCTAAGCTGCCTCTGTTTCTCCCCTGTTGAAGTAGTGGGAGCACAATCAGTAGCACCCACTTATTTGTTTTCAGGGCAGCAGCTCCCTGTGCTACTGCTTTGAATGTTCTTAACCAAACTTAGAGGGTGATACCCTACCCTTCCTCACCTGCTCTGCTTTCACTGCTCTCTGAGCTGAGGTTTTCATGCAGCACCAGGGGGGCTCACCAAATCTAACTGTATCTTCTTTTCTCTCCCTTCCCATGTGCATCAATGGAAGCTTCATGAAGGTGAGCTGATGTTTTACAGTTGGTAATGGAATTGTTCTAAACATAATCTTTGATTTTTCTTTGGTTTTTTTTCCCCCCCTAAGAATCTCAAGTAGTGGTGATTGAAACTGCCTTTATGAAAAGGCAAAGGACAGTGCTTTAATAGAGCAATAGAGCAAATGTTTTGTGTTGGTCTGTAGCAGAATAGTCACAATATCTGGAAGGGTTCAGCCTTACTATTTGGGAAAGGAGTTTGTGTAAGATTGTTTTTAACCCCGCTGAACAGAGTCCATTGAAAATAGGAAGCATTACTGACTATTTATATATCTCATTTCAAGGGTGGCTGTAGGGAGAGAGAGAATAATAGATCTAACTTCTGAAAATTAAATTACAGTGCATGAAGAAGAAAGGAGCAATGTTACAGTGAACAGCCACGACCAGGTGGAAGGCTCTGGTATTGGAAGAGGAGCTAATGAAGCACCTGTGGCTGACTCAGCCCCTGCAGAACAGGGAGCAGAGGAGGAGGACACTCAAAGCTCAGAGTATGTATGTGGGGCTCATGCCCTACCAAACACGGAATTTTGTGCCTTCTTTTCTTTTCTCTGTAGGAATGAGCTATACAGCTATACCTGGTTTATCTTTCAAGCCTTCCCTGCTCTACTTAATTCCCTCCTTTCTCCCATGTTGCATGATGATCAAATGATAGCATTTGCATTTTGGGAGAAAAAGGCAGCCCAAGGCTCCTTCCCAGGGCTGGATCCTGCCAGAGCCATGTTAGTCTGTAGCATTAGAACTGGGCCCTGGAATGAGTATTCTGGGGGAATGGTTCCCAGAGAACTACAGCTGGATGCTGTGGTTACAAAGCTGTTACTGATAACCCCCTGGAAATCAAAGTTGCCATACACAAAGCTGCCAGCGCTGGAGACTGCTATTACTTCACATCCCAGAGCTGGGTGACTGAATGCACCTTTCTCCTAGTGAAAACCAGGACACTCTTTTCCTCAGGGCAGGGAGACCCCAAATCCTCATTAAATGCAGCAAGCAGTGTGTTAAAGACAGCAGGCTTCTTCAAAGGAAATGTCAAAGGCTAATCAGTGCAGTTGTGTGATTCTGTGAGATTTTATGTATCAGTAACCATTGAAGTGTGGTGGTATTAACAGCTGCATGTTCTTTCTACGTCTGTTCCCTCTAGTGCACAGCAAGGAGTTATTATTAGGTGTCCAATTTGCATGGATTGTTACTCAGAGGTGAGGATCCTGTTGTCATCCTTTCTGCATTGTGGGAGGAGGATGCCAGAGGTGGAGGGCTGCACAAGTCAGTTGGCTGATGTGGGATGCTGTGGGCAGCTGGCTGGAAGCACAGCCCTTTGCTGTGAAGCTCCACAAGTCACTTCTTGGTGGGGAATGTAGAGGGAGAAGCCCTTGCCAAGATGGCACTGTCAGATCTGTGGGTCCCTCGTTATTCTAACTGCTTTCAGATGCTCTAAAGTCTCATTTGCCTGGTGCCAATGGGGCAGCAAACTCCAATTCCTTCTTCCAGATCATGCGACATGGACGACACCTTGTGTCAACAATGTGTGGCCACGTCTTCTGCAGTCGGTGCCTCCCTGTTGCCCTGGAGACTGCTCACACGTGCCCAGCCTGCAGGGAGGACCTCCATCCAGAACTGTACCATCCCATTTATTTATGAGAGCTTCCATTTCTCAGGACAGACTGGGATGGATCATCTTGGAGAATCGCCACTGTAGAGACATGTATATAGCATGTATATAGTTCTCCCTGTAGATAGTTTCATGTTTGCTGAATTCAATTAGAAATAAAGTTTTGATTGATTTAAATATAATCTGTCTTGTCTGTGCTGGACTCTGCTGACAGACAGATGTTGTTTAACAGTTGTCAGTGGGGGCTTTTTACTTGTACTACTGCATTTATTTTAATTTTCCAATTCAATTGTAGTGTGTTTGGTTTTTTAGTATTTACATATACTAGTAAAGAACTGTTACTCCTATTCCCATTTCCTTGTCTGAGAGCCCCTTTATTTCAAAATTATAATAATTTGCAGGGAGGGGGTCTACAGCTGCCATTTTGAGGGAGGCTCCTTCCTTCCTTAGCAGACATCTGTCTTTCAAACCAAGACACCACTGAAACCCAGAACCAGTGTGTGCTGCCACTCCCGTACCCCCAAAATCATCCTCCTTGTTTTCTCCATCCTCCCTAACCACAGCAGCCAGTGTCAGAGGGACATCCAAGCATGGCTGCAGAGAGCCATATCCTGTTGCACATTCTGCCAGCCAGTGATGGCCAAACTCATGCACCTTTCACACTTCTCCTATTGCCACTGGGTGCAGGATGATGCTGTTGGTGGCCCAGATACGCCATAGGCTCAGTGAGCTAAGGTGTACTCACCTGGGTATGTGAGGAGCAAACACACTGAGGGCCAGGGGAGCAGGGTCAGTGCATTTCATGGTGTGCTGGATTGCCCCTGCCTGGATGCCAGACACCCAACAAAGCCATTCTCTCACTGCCCTCTGCAACTGGACTGGGGGAGAAAATACAGCAAAAGGGTCATGAGTTGAGATAAGGACTGGGAGACATCACTCATCAAATACTGTCACAAGCAAAACAGATGAAACTTGGGGATATTAATTAAATTCATTGCTAAAAAAATCAGAACAGAATGATTAAAAAGAAAATAAATTTTCAAACCAGCTTCCTCCTCATGCCTCCCTCCTTCCCTGGCTTTACTTCCTTTCCTCGCAGCAGTGCAGAGAGATGGGGAATGGGGTTATGGTCAGTTCACCACAGCTATTTCTGCCACTGCTGCCACCTCAGAGAGAGGAGTCCTTCTGCCCCAGTGTGGGGTCCCTCCCAGAGGAGACACTTCTCCACTAACTGCTCCAACGTGGGTCACTTTTCATGGGCTGCATTCCCGTCCCCTTCTGCTCTTCTTTGGCCAAAAATACATCTGTGCAGTAACTTTTTTCCCTTCTTAAATATGTTAATATCACAAAGGCATTGCTCTCATTCCCGACTAGGCCAGCCTTAGCCAGGAGTACATTTGCCTTGGAACCAGCTGGCATTGTCTCTGTCAGACATGGGGGAAGCTCCTGGCAGCTTCTCACAGAATCCAGCCCACAGCCACTCTCACTATCAAAAATATGGCCACACAAACCCGGTACACACAGGACTTTAAAAATCACCTTTTTCAGTCCCCCAGCCAAAATGAGAGAGCAGGTTTTGTATGCTGATCAATTTTCCCACCTGAGTCTTGTCATTGCCCAACAACAAAATGGGCATTAGCACCAACCATTAGATTCTGCAGCTACCAGGCAACAAGTCAGCCTCAAGGTTCATGCTGCCTTCACTTCAGCAACAAGATGTAATAATTTTGCTTTTTTTTTTTTTTTGTCTCAAAAATAAGCTCTTTTGGATTATAACACATGAGCTGTATTTTCCTTACTGGTATTCATGATCTTGTGCAATGGGTGAGTGACGTATCATCCGCTGCTATCCAGGTGGCCCTCTTTAATAAAAAACAGTAGTAAGAGCTGGATAATAAATCTTTGCAAACAACGTTGCCAACATTCCATCCTCAGGTAACGGGTGTCCCTTTTGCTCACCCACGGAGTTCCAGAATGCCATGGAGGCACCTCAACCATCACCTGCTTCCGCTGCCACCCACTGGATCAGGGTGCTCAGGGCCCTGTCCAGCCTGGCCTGCAACATTCCAGGGCCAGGGCATCCCCAGCTCCTGTGGGCAGCCTGTTGCCATGTCTCAGCACCCTCACAGTTGATGCGGACATGCGATGCAATCTCCCCTTGCAGTGCAGGCCCTTCCCCTTCCCCCATGGCTCCCTGCCCCCTTCAGGCACTCAAGGCCGCAGTGAGGCCTCCCCGCAGCCTGCTCCTCTCCAGGCTGGACAGCCCCGGCTCTCCCGGCCTGGCTGCACAGGACGGCTGCTCCAGGCCTCCACACGTGCCCAGGGCTCCTGCGGCCCTGCTCCACAGGCACATCCCGCCTGTGCTGGGCACAGCTGGGCACGGCTCTGCACTGGGGCCTGAGGGGCAGAGCAGGGCAGGGCTGCACCTCCCGCCGCCCTCAGCCTCAGCCACCTGAGCATCACTGCAGCCTGCTGTGCCCAGAGAAACCCCACCAAACTGGAAATTCGCTGTGGTATCCAAAAATATTTTGTATTAGATTAACAGTTGTGCAAGGAAGAATCCTAAACCCAAACCTTGTTCTCTTAGTGAAGTTGGATTTTTAGGCTATGTTTGACTTGCACTTTCATTATTATTAAAGTGTTTTATGTTACTAAATCATGGTCATCGTACTGCTTTTCTTTTATTTTGCTACTTTTGCCCTAATATCTGCAAACCCTGAAAGCGTTATCAGGGACCACCCATGAGCCTGATAAGTGGCGTCCAAGTCCAGGGATCTGATATTCAGGGCTCCTGGTCTCGGCAGTAGGACAGCGTCCCCTGGATTGTGGCTGTGCCGGCAGCAGGCGGAGATGTCGATAGGGAGGGACCTCGACTGCACACATGGGAGCTCGGTGAGGACATCAAAGGGGACACCTGTGGAGTGCAGGTTGTTTGGGGACAATAGACACAATACAGCCCTCTTTGCTGCTGTGTTTGAAAATATGGCTCCTAGTTTAGCCTAGGAGCGTCCCAGCAGCTAATCCCCCTAAGGTGGGAGAAAAGAAGATGGGTGGTAATATGTCCAAAGTAGAGAAGAGCATTTATGGACAATTTAAGTTTATTCTGCAGAAACATGGCAAAGATTTTTCCAAGAAGGAAGTTCTGACACATCAGGTGATGACATGGGGGACATCAAGTTTCGGCACTCAGCTGGGAACAAGCTCTACCAACTTACAGTAAAAAGGGACCCCAGCGCACCCTGCATGCTTCATATTTTCCATCTTATCCTTGAAACCCTGTACCAATCCAAGCATCGATTACCTGGCTCGTCGGTTTCTTCTACCCCTTCACCTAACCCTCCTTCAACCTCCGGCTCTGCTTCAACTCCCCCTGCTAACCCCACCCCCTCGAGCACTGAATCACTGTCAGTCAGGCAGCCTACTTCCGGTTTAGGCCACGCCTCAGAGAACCACCTCGGAAGGCAGCCATCTTAAATCAGGGTCCACCTGTGTAACACCTCACAAGATGGCGGCGCCCATGTCCAACATGGCGGCCCTCATTGCCAGAGCCTGCCAGCCTTACCGGCACCTTAATGCTAATCTAAATGCTCTTGTTCCGGCCTACTCGTCTTCCTCCGTAGAGTTCTTGAGCTCTAGTGGCTCTGAGGAGTTTGCACCTTGCCCTCTAAGCCCAAAAAGTCCTTGGGAGAACATCCAGAAAGCTGCCATAAAGGAAGGAGGTTGGCAGACTGTATCTAACTTCACTGCATTCCCAGTGAGCTTTGACAGGGAGAGGGGAGCTGCACCAAGGTGGGAGGCAATGACATGTGGGGAAATGAAAGAACTGTGTTGGGCAGCCGAGGACCATGGGAGGGAATCTCCATATTTTAATAATCTTGTTGGAGCCACCTTTACTGCACATGTACTGACCCCCCCATGACTTCAAGTATATGATGACTATGTTACTATCCCCTACAGCGCTTTCTCTGTGGGAGTCAGAGCGGAAAAGACTGTTACTGGAATATGCCAGGGATCCAACAGACACTGGCATTACACTTGACCAGCTAGCAGGGGAGGAAATCTGTACTGATCCAGACCAGCCAGCCAAAGATTTGCAAAAGGCCGTGTTTCAGCATCGAGAGCCTCCTTTAAACACAGCTCTTGCCATTCAGACTTCCTCAAAAAACCTTGCACTCAGGCAAACTGTGCCTGCGTCAGTGACCACTGCCCCCAGTTACAGCCACGGGCATTTCCAGTAAAATTCTCAGCAGTGCTACCATTACCAAGAGCAGAGACATGTTACAGCAAGCTGTGTTCAACAAAATCTGAAAACCAGAGCTCCTGAGTGTCACCAACAGAGAAGGAAAAGGGAAAACTGTTGTTACCGCTCTAAACAACAAATTAATGTAACTGGGCAAGCTTCCTTGCTAAACTAAACAACCCCTCTCCCTGGTAAATATGTTTTCTGTCGGATTTAGAGAATTTAAGTTTAAGTAAGTTCTATAGAGCTTGAAGATAGCTTTTGAAGACAGCTTTTGCTGTCCCAAGCCTAAATGTATTAAATTAAGAAGCTAAATTATTTTTAGAGATGTCAAATTTAGTTCTATTTTCATTCATCATTATACTTTAAGAGGCAATATATTGTTGTTAATTTAAGTTAGCAGTATAAATTTCACGTTCTCCTAAGATAAGCTTTGCAATATCTTTTAAGCTTTAGTAATTCCAACTAAAAGTTTCTTCCATTGCTTTCTCAGTTATATTCTAGACCTATTAATTTAACTGAAATTGATTCTAAGCTCAGTCTAATAATCAACAGTATTTTACAGCTCCCCATTCTTCATTAAAGAGTAGCTTGATTTAATAGTATTAATTTAAGTCTTACAAGTTAAGTACTTTTTATCCTGCCGCTATTCAGATACATCAATAGTTTATAATAACTAAAATTTTATGAAGTATCAGTATTATTATTTGGTTTGTTAATGTAAATTTAATTTTTACAAATTATTAGTATGTCTCTTCATTTTCATATATACATGAATGTAAACAAGTTTTAAAAACTATTCAAAAGAGTTCTAGCCCCATAAGGCATAAAATCCCTCTGATTTAATTAATTTTAAAAAATAAATTTTCCAGAATACATTCTTTATGCTCTGATTATTGCTCTTTCTGCAAGGGGCCCTGCAGAATGACAATATTCATGGTTCTTTTATTAACGAGTGATTTCTAAAGAATTTACCACACCATAACTATCTCTCTCCCCCACAAAAATTAATTAATAAAAGAAAAAGGGGGGAACTGGCCTAATAAGTCTAATTTGATGTTTGAGTTTTCACTGGTTTAAAACATCTTTTACAGATAGCATCTTCCCTGTTTGAAAACAATCTAATCGGAGATGGGGGTTTTGTATTACAGGGAAAAAGCAGCAAAGACAAACCAAGCAACAACTCAAGCCAAATTAGAACTGAGCCACACTTGCCAAATGTGCTGCGTTTCTTGCTCTAAGAACACTGACAAAGTGTTCCTGAGCAAAACAGAAGAGAAGAAAATAAAGAGCACAAGAAGAAAGAACACAGATCTGATGAAGGGAAGTTTTCCAACTGGAGGCTTTCCATTCAGACTGCTTGTTGTCACAAGTTTGGGTGGAATTATTAGTTTTGTGGTTGTCATTGTTGTGTTAATAGTGTTCTACTGTTCTTTGTTATGTGTCGGGGAATCTCTTTATGAATTGTCATGATCCCTTTTTAAGTTGTTCTGTAAGTATAAGAGCAATTTAAGTTTTTAAAACTTTTGAAAAAAGAGTTCATATTTCCATCTTAGGAAAACAAAGTATGGAGTGAAAGAGTTGCAAATTAATGATAACTGGTTTGATGGGTTCTGTAAAAGTTAGGGAATCACAGAGTGGGTATTGTCTATAATGAAAACTGGGTTAGTTATCTTCATAATCGTTGTTGTTACTCTGTTAGTTGTTCCTTGTCTGTTAGGATGCTTTTATAAAGTTTTACAAAAACCCTTCCATTCTATTTTTATAGTTAAACAGAAAGGCGGAGATGTGGGAGTCAGCCTGACCAATATTCCATGTCAGGCAATTATCACTGAAGAAGAATTATACCCACACCCTGAACCTTGGGAGGCATTTGTTTAAGTTGTGGTGATCCCTGAAAAATGGATCCGAAGAGTTGTGGGATTTCCTATGTTGATACCTCATACATATTCCTAGCCCTAATTTGCCAGTTAATTGTTACCACTACCACTTCCTGAAATGTTCTCCCTTCCTTGTATCCCCATTAGCCCTCAGTAAATGCAGTGTTCCACCCAGCCTACCCCATTAGACCCTGCCTTCCCTTATTCCACCTCTGCACCACTCTTCCCTATACCCATTAAACCCTAACCTCAACTCCACCCCCTCTCTTATCCCATATGTGTACCCTAGACCTCCTTTTATCTTTGTCTTTGACCACTGGCCCCTAAAGAGACCTTGTCCCCTTAATTACTGTACTTGGATTTTTAGGCCTCGTCCCAGATTTACTTTCATTAATTAAAGTGTTTTCTGTTACTAAGCCGTGGTTGTTGTCCTACTCTTCTTTTATTTTGCCACTTTTATCCAAATATCTGCAAACCCTAAAAAGTATTGTCGAAGACCACCCATTTCCCCTGAATGTTAATTCTGCTTTTCCTGCTGGGTCACCATTCGCAGCAGAGCAGGGCCTGGGGAGGAAGGTGCTGTCCCCGGGAGCAGAGCAAACCTCCTGACCCTGTTGGGAAATGGTGGTGGAGACTTGAAATAAGGACCTGAATGGTTAGATCCTTTCAGTAGTTTGGCAAAAAGAAAACCAACAAACTTTTCATTTTGTTTTAATT